>MU897380.1:0-10043 GCA_036418205.1 Ostertagia ostertagi | reverse complement strand
TTTTTTTTCTTTTTCCTTACAAGTCTTTTTCTTCGATCACCAAGGAGTGCTTATCACTTCGATGTGACAATTTTATGGGGCCGATTTCTCTAGCTTCTTTGTGAAAGGAAACCACAGGAATTCCTAGGATCTCATCTTTCTTCAAATCTTCAAAGCTTCTCTTGAAGCGGGAAAATGTCGTCTATAATCTCCCTTAACATAAGGTGTGGTAGAAGGAGTAGGAACAAAACATTGTTTCTCCTTTTGCTTTTACATTGGCAAGATTCTTAAGGGGAGCTATTCTTCGTGAACAGTTCTCAAATCATTCGATGTCTTTTCACGCATGTGTTTATGTATGCTGCGCGGCGATTTTATTTTCCTGGCCGACATCTTATGACGGATTTTAATAGAAGATCATTCCATCGATACATCGAGTCTGATCAGAGGATGAATCGACTCTTCTTTTCTTCGGAAATAGGTATTCGTTACTCTGCGATCACTTGGACTTTATTCTTCATCATTGTGTAGATTAACATCAGTTAAGCCTTTTATTCATCCGCTCCTGATATTTTTTCATTGCCTAGTTGCCCTTTCTATATTGTGGAGACAAGTAGTGGTGGGTGAAAGGTGATGAATTGTGATTTGTCATTCCCTGACACCCACTCGTCCGGTTAAATTCTTCTGATGACTCATTTTTTGTGGCGCCTTCTTCCTCTATTCACGCCGTGTTTGCAGACTCCATTATTAGTGCTTGGAACAATATCGTCGCGCGCAGTCGTCTTCTTTAAATTAACGACTCTTGTTGCAATCATTTTCTGAAATTTTCCTCAGCGTGATACAGCTGCAGGATAGGGCCCTGCAGCTGTCTCATGCTGAGAAAAGTTCAGCAAGTTCTGCTTTACTCATCTTTCCACATAGTTTCCTCCATCAAAAGAGGATTTACATCTTGGGAAAAGCATTTTCCAGATGGTTCTTAGCTTCTGTTCAGTATTATGCGTCACATTAAATTCATATATGTGATTCCTGCCAATTATAATGTGCAGCTAATGGAGGTGTTCAATAGTTCACAAGAAATGGTTCGAACGTTTCTTTAGGAACGTGAAGCGGCGTTAGCTGGTAAATTGACGGGGCGGCAGTTATTCTTGAAGGACGCCACCCTAAATCTTTCCGATGTGGCGCTGATCGAGCAAAGTGTGGAGATAGACGAATCATTGTTCGATGAGGTTAGTTCGGCCATAGCCTTTGCTTCAAAGTTTACTTTTTAACGGCTTTTGATGAACGAGTGAAGCGCAATTCATGGATACTAATGAGCTTCAGGCTTCTGAGTAATTTAGGTATTTTGAGGCAAATATCCCTGTATCAACTGTCCAAACATCAATACTTTTTTCGAGTGAAGTACTTTTGATAGTACATTGATTATGGAATTAGATTTTCTAGTTCGTAATACTGTAGAAGTGTAAGAATTCGTGTATGAGTATAAACATATCAAAGTTGCAGTGATTGTGTACCATTGATATGCAAGTAAGTCTGTAGTGTAATACAAAGAATCGGATGTTTCAGGAAATCGATGGACGATATTGATGGAGAGGATAGCCGTCGAATGTGAAAGTCACATATCATAGGCACCTTGTCGTACTCTAATCGTATGTTTTAGTCCCAATTATCAACTAAATCTGGCGAACTACGAAGTTGCGAGTATTCTTGTCATTGTTAATTGTTGAATGTTGTATATAGATATTAAATATGTTTTCGCGCGGTCGTTTACTCAAACGGCAGTCAAATAGAAATTTCAAAGCATTGTGCTGCGACAGTCATGTGGTTGATCTTGTTATAAGGTCCATTTTCGATACAGAAGTCATACTCAGACGGCAGGCGCGTCCAGCCGATGTCGGGGAATAGTCGAATCGGTCAGTTAAATTATGGGACTTGTTGTTCTATTTTTTCAACACATATCTCAGTTTGAATTGTTTCCTTTTACATTGTTTTGCGGTGAATCTAGAGCGGACGGATTTATAATAGATATGTGTATTTTTTCCTTAGAAATATAAAAATAATCATGCTGTTTAGAACGGACGCAACCACGTGACGCCTATCCACATTCATCACTCACATATACCAACGATGCCTTCATTGTTACAGGTTAAATAGCTTTAATTTTGAATGTGCTGCTCTAGTGTTGCTGTACTGCTACTTTTTCTTATCCTATTTGAGAAATTGATTTTTGTTCAGATGAAGGCTATGAAACTTTCGAGAATAACGCTATGACGCGACTTTCAGAATATTTGTTCAGGTGAAGTCTAAATTTGATTCGGAATGGAGAAGGTTTTCTCTGACAGCAGGAAGTCCAGAAGTGTACTCGTATGACAGTTTTCGAGCTCTCGTGGAAAAGTTGCACCATCTCGAGAGCGTTCCTTTCACGCTATGTTACAATTCTGCTGGAGGAGATCTGCTCCCCATAACAAATGATGAGGCAAGTGTTGCTCGAAAAATACAAAATAATGCTGTATTCGCTTAATGTATGTATGATAACAGATTGTTTCTGCAGAATCTTCGTAAATCGTTCGAGTCCGCTCGCCCAACCCTTCGTCTACTTATCCAACGAAAAGGCGAGTCCTGGGAAGAGAAGTACGGCTACGGTACAGATAGTGATAGGTATGCAATATTTCTTGATGTTTAAATGTTGTTCGTGACATGTTGGAAATGGATTTTTAGGAGGAGGAAGGGTCTTTCTGCACTGATACCTGTGCAAAAAGCGCCTAGAAGGAATTATTCGATCTCTAATCCCGAGGATTTCCGTCAGGTGAGCATGTTATTCCTGTATTTTCTGACAAATTTCATGCGGGTAATTCACTTATTCTAAAATGATCCATTCTCTGGTAAAATTGGAGTGCAAAGTTCAGTTCACTTTTTAGTTTCCCTGTAGTCGGAACAGCAGGAAGTTGCGTTCCAAATCAAAATGTTTGCTCAGCATTAACACTGTTTATAACTCAATGTTACTATTGATTGATTCAGGTTTCTGCCATCATTGACGTTGATATTGTGCCTGAAGCTCATCGTCGGGTACGACTATGCAAGCATGGGTCGGATAGGCCGCTTGGGTTCTATATCAGGTGCCTTTTTAAACGTATTATCCATGATTCATTGTTGAAATGAAATGAAATGTATGTGTTTTATTTTAATTTTCCACCATTCTTTGTAAACCTATAGAAAATGATAACCTGACTGCATCCTAACATTTTAGTATTTTGGCTTACCATGCAATTCCCAATAAGTTCAATAATGGTTCTGTGATAAGTTAATTGTTTGGCTAGCATCTTATGGAGAAGCTTCTCTAATAATATTCGGAAACGGAGCACGAATACTTGTTTAAGGATTAATTTACAGAGATGGAACGTCGGTCCGTGTGACAGAACGTGGTGTAGCAAAAGTGCAGGGTATATTCATATCTCGTCTCGTAGATGGTGGTCTAGCCGAATCCACCGGTCTTCTAGGTGTTAATGACGAGGTACATATCTCTTTCAGATTTATTCTCATCTTTCATTAATCACAGCGATCATCGGGACCTTACAGGTACTTGAAGTGAATGGAATATACGTGCAAGGCAAAACTCTTGATCAAGTCACTGACATGATGGTTGCAAATGCGCATAATCTCATCAATCCACGGTGAGCATTTCAAAAAATCAACACCTTTTTTGGGATTGTGTATTATTTTGGCCGATGTTACAATTGTGACATGTGTCTGAAAGTCGGATTAAAGCACAATGGGAGGCTAGTGATCTTGTTATACATTAGGATAGCTTGTGATCTTCCCAATTCTTTTGGAGTTGTAGCCGTAAGATCGATTATCGGATTTTTTAACCCATAACGGACGGCCAGTGTATTTTTCGCGTGCGCCACCATGTGGCGCACGCCGCCACCCAGGGTAGGGTTTATGTAGGCTTATGTGAACAGCAGGGGTAAGACGGGGCTAAAGTAGGTGTCGGAGTCTCATCATCCGAAAAAAGAGATTTCCGTTGACGACAAGTTCGTAGCCCGCCTTTCCGCTCTAAAACTAGGGTGCAAAGAATGAATGGAAGCTGTAGGTGACATTATCGAAAAATGCGAAACAACAACCCCGAGCAAGGATGTGGCTATATTTAGGGGAAGGGTCTCGGGACGTGCGAACCATGGGTAAGCCACCCATCAATAGTAAACTTATGTAAATTAAGACAAAATGTATGTAAAATTTATTGTAGGTTTGTCAAAAATCCAGCCGTCCAGGTCCTGGGAAGATATGTTATTCCACATTGCTGAGAGTATATATGGGTATATTAAGATTGCTAGAAACATTCCAAAAACAAAAGAAATAGTCGTGCGCCACCTTGTGGCGCACGCCGTCCGTTATGGGTTAAAGCGCCCACGATTCATGAGACATAGACACATTTCGTGTGCGGTGGGGTTGTTCGCGAATAGGTATTGGTGTCAGTTACCGTGACACGGTAACAAATAGGTCGATGAAGCCATAAGAGAACAGTCATTCAAAGCATGCTTGTAATAAGTACCGGTGTAGTTTGGAAGTAACCTTGAGGTGCTTCCACAATTTGGCCTGCAGTGGTCAAATGGAAACGGTCTTGAACGAGGAAGCGGAGATCTTTGTCTCGGGCTGAGGGTGGCCTGGTGCAGAAAATTGGATAGGATGTGGGCTGGACGTGTGGAGTGTGGGATATCCACCAGTTCTTGCAAAAGAGCACTTCAACTGATTGTTCACATTATCTTATCCTTAGTTTTAGAGAGCTAAAGGAGTGCACTCTAACAAAGATTTAGGATAAGATAGCAAGGTGTGCTCACCCTCCTCTCCGAGCTGGATTTTCACTGATTTTTTGGTGTATATGCTATAAAATTGCTATAGGCTTTTTTAGTCTTACTAGGGATATTCATTCATATAGAGAGTAATTTGTTTCAGTAAAACCAGCCAACCAGCGGAATACACTTCAACGAAGCACCTCGGGGAGGTCAGCAGTACCAGCTCTAGATCCTGACACCGAATCTGATGGCGGTACAGATACTTCTCGATGATTGAAGACGGTTAACTTCATGATATGACATCTATTGTGACTGCGACAGTTAAATACACATAGATGGTATGGTTTTATGCATGCTGCTCATTATTCTAAAGAAAAGCTTGTATCGTTAGTGTAGATAGCTTGCTGTTCTGATTATTACTCTATCAAACGGCTAACAACTCCTTTTTCAGTTATGTTTTCGATTTTGTTTCAATTTTCGTTTAAGTGCCTTCAGTAGAATTAATTCATGTTTTTAGATTGCATTCTTAATTTGCTATCCATGATCCTTTGTTAGATTTATTGTTTTGCTTCAGCGAACAGAACCTTATAACAGAACTACTAACATATCTTAATGAGTTGTGATATTTGTCCTTAACAATCAAACACCTTCATAGTAAAAGTGATAGCGTGTTGAGGGGTTATAGCCAATTACTATGTGATAAGAACTTGGGTGTAATGTAACACTAGTGATATTCATTCACTAGCGCCTATTATTTCAAATCTTACCACCATTAGCAATATTGTAAGCAGCTATGTTATGCGCGTTTCTTTGGTTGTGTCTCTGTGTCTCACTCAGCTACAAGTCCGTAAAGGATCTACGATATTCAGTTTTTATTGATCACACCTTAAAGATTGCTGCTTCTTTTACGTTATCCATCCATGTCATTGTGCTGATTTTGTAGCTAGATATTCTCTTTCCTTTTTGCTTGAGCTCGATCAGAGTTAGTACCGTGTGAACAGCTGGCAAAGGTCGGCCGTCGTAGCTTTCGAGTCTAGCCATTTATATTTAAATATTATATGACTGACTGTATTGACTGAATTCAAAGATAATCATCGATTTTGGAGGTCGGTTTTGGATATAATCAGCCAGCTGTTCACAAGGGCCAAGTGTTTCATTGTAATTGCTAACTGCATCGTAGTGACTAACTCGACCTCCTTTTCATCCTCTGTTTGTTTTTCAAGCACAGATAGTGTTGAGTGCAGCAACAATTTAATGCAGAACAGTGTTATTTATTGTTCGTATAGCATACATTATACGAAGTTATACGATTAAGATCCGTGTACTACATGTGATGGGAATTGTTTTCTTCAAGGCAGCATATACATCACCGGTGGCACTAACAGTGCCTCGTTTCACGTGATATTTGTACTTTGTACATCAGATGTAAGCACTATATAAATATATTTATATGTTGATAAATTATTTATAAAAGGTGTCGCTGTTCAAAAATAGTCGTTGTGATCGTGCATGTTCTCCTTCAGCATTCAAATTTGGCAATTGCAATTGTTTTCCCGTTAGTTAAGAAAGTAATTAAAATCAACTTGCATTACGACATTTCAATTTTACTGATTTATAGAGGTCTACTCCGTAAATTACGGATATCTGAGGTTCTGTGCGTTGTGATTGTCCTGTGGGTGATGGTGTCGCTATTTTTCCGGATTTTCGTTGGTCCTTATCGGCCTGATTGAGCCGTCCTACAGTACGACCGACCAAGCGGCTTCTTCATGTCTTCGTTCTATTTGAGGGATCGTGGACAGCCAAGTTGCGACATCTTATTGTTGGAGGATAGGGTAAGAAATTAGAATCCTCTAATGGTGTAAAAGATATCTACATGTAGTAGCTCTGATCTGATATTCTTTCGCTCAAATCGGAAAGAATCAGATGGTTTCCCAACTTTCTTCACAATCTTGGGCGCGGAAAAGTTGAGTAATGCTCGGCAAGCTGTGCGGAGACTGGAAAAACACGTCCAGCAGCACCATGTGCGCGACACTATCAACTCATGCCGCGCCTCGCAAACTCGTGAAGAATGTGGGGACCGAATTGAATATTTTCTATAAGAAACAAATGTCCGACAAGGGGGATTTTGGTATACCATTACTTACTTGTACATTGACCGTATCGAGCCAACCGTTCATTGTACTATTCAAAGGACGAAGCTCAGAGGGTTGGAGGGAGTGTTTCGAGGATTTTCGTTCTTTTGTGTCGTGAGATCACAGGGGCGTCAAGGTTAAGACTTAGTGGCGCGGTGAAGGAGCAAAACAATTGTGTTTAAGTCGTGTGTAGTTGAGGCGAGAGAGCGTAGTCTTTTGACGGTTGCTTATTCGACAGATTTTGCTGGAAATCGACTGCAAAGAAACTATGTAAAGCTCACAGTTTCTCTGAGACGATGATTTACCCTTCGATTGGTTCGCCGTTGTAAAGAAATGGGAGGCGTTGAAATTTATGCCGGGCGGTCTCAAGAAAGATTCAGGTAGTCATGGCGGTAAGCGTTGGCGCGGTACGTGGAGGAGAGGTCATATCGAAACCTGACGAAGCTCGGGGTCGTTAGTCCCTGTAATCAGAACCAACAGATGATGACCCTAGTCGTGATTCAGTGGAAGACTTACAGAAAGCGCAATGGTGACCGATCACGATTAGTTCTTTTCTGCTCATGGGTAGTGAACTTATTCCTGACCACACATACCTTTTTTACATCTTATTCCCACGTATCTGTACAGTGCGACTAGAGTTCTTCTGTCGCTGTCTGTTTCGAGCCTCTTGAGCTGTGGAAAAGGAATAATATGCGCTAAATGTCTGAAGTGTTAAGTTGTCAGATCTCTCTGTTCGAGGAGTGCTCTTAGAGCCGGTGAGTCAATGCGTATAGCAAAAAAAAGTAATCAAGCGAAACTTGAATTTTGTGCTTTCACCATTTCTTGCACCTTTTATGACGAGGCGTTCGATTACTTCATAATTTTCAGTTTCGCTTCTTACTCATTTTTAGGCAAGTACAGGACGATCATTTCGCTGAGAAACACTTCAACTTCGATGTTGATGGACACAACTATCACGTACTGAGGTAGTTACTAGTGCTCTGCCCTTTTCAAGTAGACTAACATATCAAGCCCCTCCACTTTCGTTGATATCATTGGCCCATAACTTTTCGTTTTGAGTACCTCAATGCCATAGGAGACACTCTTTCCAATTTGCTCTCACTTCCAGCATTTTCTCAATCCTGTCCAATACTTGGCGGGCAATCCCATCTTGTTGTGTTAAGCGAAGGTTACTTGGAAAGCCACACATTGCTTTATGGATATTGCGTTCGGAAAAACTGACGAAATAACTACATTCTGCCGTGCGGGTATTCCTCGTTTCTGTCAGCTTATTGGAATTCTATTGGATGTCTCGTCTCGGGTCGTGAGCACGACCACCGCAAGATGTACGTGAGTCGCGACGCGCCGGAGATACAGTATTTCGGTAATCTCCGAGGATGCCAAAGAGCCCCACAATATAAAATACGCTGCCAAGAATCTGCCCACATCTTTCACTTTCAATATGCGGTTTACGATGGCTGCGAGTCTTCGTGTTCGGAGTTCCTGAGTCTGGGAATGGTTTCCATTGTGATTAAGGGCGCTGGCTGGCTGCGGCTGTGAAAGGTCGTCTTGGACCTTCAACCTCGGTCGATCTTGAGCTGTTAATCTTCTTTATGCGTAATTTGACACCACCTTCTTTCCACTTTCTTTTCGTTCGTATCCAAAAATTTCGGTCGGCACGGAAGTGGTGTAGTGGCAAGTGGCACGCTTACCACGCGAGCGGTCCGGGATCAAATCCTGGGTCGTGAGTCGCCCGGGCCAACCAAGCCTCCCTCCGGGGTCGGTTAATTGGTACCAGACTTGTCTGGGAGGATAAAAACACTGACTTGTACATCGGCTGGCCCCCGCAAGTCATTGTATAGGCCACATCGCATTCAAACGCCACTACGAATGTACAAATGGAAGTAGAATGCGTGCCGCATCCCAAAAGGGATTGATCAACGGCAAATGCTTTATCCTTTATCCTTTATCCATATTTCGATTTATTTACTGCTGGAATGTGTGGTTTTGACTGAAATCCTCGTAACAGCTAGCAGTGCTTCGTTGTTTTGTCGCGATTTTCATTTCTTGCAGTTTTAAATGGACTGGGTTACATGCTTTGAAGTTTATGGTCGAAGACCACGAACTTTCTCAACGAACTAATGTCCTCATATTTTGGTGATCGGCTAGGGTTTCGCAACTACTTAGAGATCTTTTGTAGGGAATTGTATAGAAGCTAGTGGTTTGTTGAACGTGAACTCGCTCCTGTTGGGGGAATTTTTCAGAAGAGCAGGCGTCGTGGTTAACGTCTGGGTAGAGCTGGACTACATTTGTCGGACCAGGCTTTACTCAGGGTGAATGGACCGGATTCGTAACCTGAATTTTCTCTTCTGATACCCGAACATACTAGAGGCGGGGAGAAATGCTAGCAACAAACCCTCACAAGATCGTTGCAGTTGAATTTGCGAAACGGCTGGTTACCCTGGTAACATTGTTTGCAGTCACATTCTCATTGAGATATCCGTCTAACTATTTACATCAGATTTGTAGGTTGAACCATTCAAATGTCATCAGTCTCAACCTTTTGAAATGAGGTGTTCTTGAAAAGTTCAGCGAACCACCAAAGGTTTTTTCGATTTCTTGAGTCGCAACATCAATCATCGTGTCGGTTCTTTTCGTTTTCGCAAATGTGTGATAGAATATTCGGCTCATTGAACTCGTTAAAAGGTGTACACTGCTAATAAAAAGCGTCTTCGGTTAAACTTTGACTGGGTTAAGGTCATTCACCCGTAGTGGGCTGTTGGAGCGTTTATCTGTGATTAGTCTGCGAATCTAATCAGGTACTTTCCTGCTGCAAGAAATTAGTCTCTGAAAGACTACAATTTGTCTGCCACCTTCAATTGTCATCATCAGTAACAGGTGACTGATATTCCTCTGTTTTTTACTCTATTATTTTTGTTTGTTTGCGCTTCACATTTTCACATGAGGGACTCGTTTTGTTCGGTTTATATGGACTTTCACGTTTAAGTCCATGTAGGTACACAATTGGATCAAGAGAACCCTATTCTAATTCTATCCTTTATAACTAACAGAATTACTGCATGCTTAATGATGGTACTGAGAAAAACTTTTGAAAAAGAACACCCTCATGACGGGCTGTCGTCAATCAATGGGTAATGTTCTTCAATTA
>MU897378.1:0-11727 GCA_036418205.1 Ostertagia ostertagi | reverse complement strand
CAATGAGCAGGCCAAGATTCTCTTTCTAGTAGACATTGATGTATATTTCTGCTGATTCCTTTTTGCTAGCGGCCTATTTAGCAATTCCATCTACACTTGAAGCAATCCCAATTCCACCGTGATTGCGTTCGATGCGGGAGTGTACAGTAACGGCCAGAAAATTAGGCAGCTTTTTCATTTATCTTTTTCATATGAACCCATTTAAAAACCAAATAATCATAAACAGTCAAACTAAATATTAACGAAGACATGCAAATATTGAATAGGTGAAGCTATTGTAATGCGAAGCAGAAAAATCCCAAACCTTTGACTCACCATCTCAAAAATCGTATTTTCCAATGACCATCTTCGATTTCTGGAAGTAATTCAGCACATATCATTATACACTTAATTTTGTATGTATAGGTGGTCATGTGGCACTTTCATCGTCACAGTTTAATGATATACCAAATCAATAATTTTATCACTGACGGAGGCGTGTAGATGCGATCCAAACAAATACGCATAAGAAAATAACGGCTTCTGTTCGCCAACTCCAATCTTTATATTAGGTTGGCACGATTGAAATGTCGTTTTCGATCATCAATTATTTTCATTATAAAAACAATAATGAAGCACATCAACCTGAACCATCTCCTTCACCTGTGTCACAGGCTCATCACCTTTTGTTACGCAAAGCATGGATGCCTACCGCGTAGAACTCTTTCTGGTTCGACTCGAAGAAGTTGGGCACTCAAATTTTGACGTCGTCGCGGTTATCGAATTGGTTTGCTGCTAAGGAGTGTTGCGCTGACCTGGGTCAGTGATAGTCGGACGGCGCCAGACCTGGGCTATATGGCGCGAGAGGTAGAGCGTCCCAGCCCAACTCCTCGATTTCTTGTTGCAAGATTTTCGCGACATGTGGTCTTGCATTATCGTGCCATAATTTTCAATTTGCCGGATTTATTCTTTTTCGGCTGTAACTGTATAGCCCACAAACAGCATTCAACGGTACACCGTAGCTATACTATATCATACATCATACAAAGACATGACTTTGTTTCCGTGGATGTCTGGTTTCGAAGTCACCCTCAGCTGTCCATCAGCCGCCAACCACGGTCGTCTTCTCGCGTTGTTATTGGGAAACATCTCTTTGTAAAATGCGGTCAACACGAAGTCAAGAACCTTTTTCCTCTTGAAGTTATGGAGCGAAGTTCCAGTATTGGCAACCAGTACTGCTTGCTCGCGTCGCTCAGAATAGGCCAAACCCATTTTCTATCCTGAAAGGCCTTAACAGTCGCACGTAGGAACTTTTAAATTTTTCTGTTGACACAACTGAATCTCCATGCAAGTTTTGTGCGGTTTGTCGAGGACTCAATTCGTTGGCTTTCTTTATTTCTCCGTCATCTAGAGCTAGAGGTCAAAATCCACGATCTTCGTCGCCAGGTCCTTTACCTCAGTCTTGGAAGAGCTGAAACCATAGCTGAAAGTGCATCAGAGACTAAGTGTTACTGCTCAATGTTTTGCACACAATGAGTGAGATTCGTTGGCCGTTTTTCTTGCTTGAATATATACGCTCAGACGATGATTTCTGATCAGTCATCTTCAAGCAAAAGTTTTGGCTCGAAGAACATTCGCTCAGTGGCACCTACGATTTTGATAAGGTTGCGTTCATGCTGAGAAACAGAGGCACAAACGGAAGCGACATTTCAATCGTGCCAACCTATCATAGTATATTAGGTTGACCAATTTGTAATGCCGTTTTGATCAACAACTAATATTTTCACTGAAGAAACAGTAGAAAATATCAATCAAAAATCACACAAATCCTCCGAAATTCTCGAGTAACGTTTCTTCATTCTTTACACCTGGTAGAGATGTCACCTCGAAGAACTCTTTATGCTTCGATTAAAAAATGTGGGATATTCAGATTTTGACGTCGTGCGGATGTATAACTCCTTTTCTGGCATGTGATCTGCGTTGTGTCAGTCTATGTAGACTGTATAGCATGAGGCGTAATGTCCAATCCAAACTCCTCGATCCCATGCTACATCACTTCATTTTCGCAACGTACGCTGCATGCGAACATTGGCTCTGACGTAAGAGTCGTAAAGATCACCTGTATTGGTGGAATGGTACAGTGAAAGGTTTCACTATTTCATATCATAAACACTTTTGCTCGAAGGCCCAGAATACTTATTTAGTCAAAACTTCTTTTAGAACGGTCCGGAATTTCTTTCAGAACGGTCAAGAAGGAGTAGAAAGTGACGGTAAGGAAGTGCAGCTAGCAAGTCATCGTTCGTTATCAATTTAGCAAGATTGTCTTTGCGTAAAGGTTCGATGAACCCCATCACATTGGATCTTGCTGTTGAAACATACAGGAAACCTTCAAGAAGGCAAGATAACCTTATAGCAAGGGACCGGTAATGGACGAGCCAGCAACCAAATGAGGAGTCTTAAAGGAACAACTCCAGATTGAGCTGGTATGATAACAGCGGTTGAAAATGATGACGAGCAAAGGACGTGCCTGATCGCTTTCTTTTGAGCACAATCGCATCAACATGCTGCATATTTCAATGGTGGGCGGAGCACCAGGCGTGGGCGGGACTCAGAAACGAAAGCCTAGGTGCGCTGTAACAAACTGCCGATCGACATTAGACCGCGAAAAGGCCACCTCTCCCATTCTCACTATGAGTACTCCTTCCTACCTGTTGCATCCTAACATCCAACCATGTTGGTCGTGTGAATGCAGATTAGCTATGGCAAATTCACCATCAAAGCTGATTTTAGGCAAATAGTATTCCGCAGATGTAAATGGTAGCACATCTGCACAGAAAGAGAGGGGGGGGGGTTGGGAATCCTCCCTCGGCCAAAAGTTTTGCCCATAACTCAGCATTATTGTAATGAACCTGTGAAAGTTGAATAATGGATACAACTTGGTACAAACCGCTTAGTGCCGAAGCACACATGTTTCTGAGGCTATTAAGGAAGATTCTGTGTAATGATCCAAAGCTCCATTACGCGGAACTGGTCAAAAGGGCGGAGTAACCTTTGTAGCCAAGAAATGCTACGCCACACTTAAAAACCCAAACCATACAACCATTCCATTTTCTAGCCTAACATATTTTTTCGGAAAATTACAGCCCATGACTCATAAGAAAGGTTAGATGAGGGGCAAATCCGAAGAATTTCAGCAACGTCAGCCAAAACGGATTACTTCGCATTCGCGATCACTATCGAATTCTCACATTTCATTCTTTCCTTGAATTTTCTTCGATCTCAATGCAAATATCGTTTCTTCATATCGTCCAGCCCCTATCCATCATTCTCACCATCTTCTCTGTAGAGAGTTTTCATTGTGCTCTTCATTTAACTCTTTGGGCAGATATTTTTCGCCAAATGAATACGATCAAAGTGTATACACACATTTAGAGGTGGAAAGTCAGCCTTCATTTTAGGTCTCACATGGCAATGGATATTATCACGCCTTCACATGTTCTACCGGTCCACTATCAGATTTTCTACCTTATCGTACCAACAATCAGCATTTTGGGAAATTATATTATTGTCTACGTGACAGTAAAATCCAAGTAGGTTTTTTTGGACCTGAAGAACAAGGAAAAATTCTGTTGTGACACTGATAATCACTTTCGGTTTTGACACTAAAGGCTATTCTATTAAATGTTTACTGTTTCAGGAAATTGCGGGGACCAAGCAATGTGCTTATCTCTTTGGTATCATTGAGCGAGATTTTGCATATGTCTACGTACTATATTTTGGTGGCTTCATTCAACTTGTTAGTTTATCCTGTTTTGCTTTAGCTTTAAGTGTTCATTTTTGTATCGAGCACCGTCAACTTCACTCATCTGCAAGTTTTCTTCATTGAAGGCTGTACAGAAGAATCAGCTTATCCACTGGATTGATGCTTAAGGAAATGGTTCTAGGGCCAACATTTTAAAATAAGCAGTAAACGGCTCACCATTCATGTGCGAGGATGAACAGTGTTGAAGAAAAGAGAAATTGCTAAGACGGCATAGGCAGTTACGATTCTTCAGAAGAACGCAGCAGTATAAAATGCGCGTTAACCAAAATCGAATAAATCATCCTTCGTCTTCAGACAGACTTCGTGCTGGAAACGATAATTGCTGTGCCGATTTATAAAACTTCCAACCAAGTCACAAAACTGAAAAACTATTGGTATGCATAGCTTCTTAACGGGCAGCGTATTGAGTACAAAAGCAAGCGTAGAATTTGAGTGGCTAGCATAATTTCCTGTAATCAAAAATCACAACTAGAAAGTACGACTGTGTTACAATGCGGCGTGGAAACTTTTTCTTTCCCCCTCATTGATGCTTCGACTCTTTAGTATTTGTCTGTCTTTGTTAATTTTCAATTTAGGTGTTGAATATTATGTAATTCTTTGAATGCTTCCGCGTAAAAAACATTTCTTCCGCAGAAAAGAAATGCGAGTATTCCAATGCGTATAGACACAATAGATGTGTCTATACGCATTGGACTACAGAAGGAATTTGTAGTAGTTCAATCTCTGGGAAACCTTATTATCGAGTTACGGAGTTCTAGCGTTATAGGAGTCGATGAAACATGAGTTTAGTGAACTTTCACGAAATTTACGAAAGGCGACCTCATAAAAACTGACATTGTGTTAATAACCTTTCAAAGGTGGTCGACTGGTCACGTTCTTCAACATTTTCACAAGAGAATTTTTCGAGTTTTCCTACCAAACTGGCAAAAGTCCAAGTGTTGTAACTTCTTTCGAGATCTGGCAATTATTGAAAGATGTCCCAACAAAAAACGTTGTTGAGCTTCAAGATTAAGAAAGCACGACTGGCTCCGAGGTTAACGGCTCGTATTGACCAAAGGTGAGATGAAAATATTGTGCTCAGTGATAAGTCCGTCAGAAACTCCATTAGTAAGAGCAGCCAATGGTATAAGTTCTTCATGACAATAATGGTCTAACGCATCTTCCTTTTTATTGCCTTCATAATAAATTCAGAAATAAATGCAGTAATTATGCGAGCAAGTCAGGATTTGAAGTCCTACTCAGTTGTATACCTCAAGAAGGAGCGTATCTGTCGCACAGTCCTAATTCCAATGAAGAATTCCGCCAATGAGCCCAATTAGGTTACGTTCCCAAGAGCGTAGGCTCCTTTCCAAAAATGATGTTCAGATCAACTCGGTGTCAATGAAAATCTTATAATAGATTTGCGCAACTACTTGACAAATTAGTGGATTCGAGAACAACTGTGCTGAGAACTATTGTGTTGATTGGCCTTCAAATTGGAAAGTATCCAAGTTGTTTTCATTCACGATTCTCAGTTCTGGAAATTTATGTTGCATCCCTATTCTATGCTTGATTTTGTATAATTTATTTATTTATTTATTTATTTAAACTGCACTTTAGGTGCGCCCAAAACAACACCAGGACTCATGTTAGTCGAAATAACGCAATAACGAAGCAAAAATAAACCAAGCAGTCACCAAAGTAAAACCGAGTACAAAACTGCTACAGCCAGGAGACAACATTCCCCTAACTAGATGGCATCAAGCTGGGGACCGCGAGTCGTCATTATGTAGAAGCCGGACTTTCATGCCTGTTGACAAAAATGAAAAAGACCATTCATCAAACAAACAGAAACTCAACACCATTAGTCACCCATGAATACCTGGAGAGTTGAGGAGACTGCATAGCGCATCGGCCTCTCAACTAAACATTTTAAGTAAGTAGAACAGTAAGGTGCAAAGCCAGCCTAGGCAACGCAACCGACCGCAGTCGTTCCCGGGCGGGCCAAAGTAGGTGCCTCTTTGATCTAAATACGAACCCAGGGCGTAAGACCTAGGCCCAAGTATTCGAACCGGAATACTTGTTGACTTGCACCGACTTATGGAAGTAAAGGATAGTCAATAGCAGGTAAGTCTGGGTGACTGAATGGGGAGAGCGGAAAACCAAAAAAAAAACTTTTGAAAGTTGGCTCTCGAGCTTAGCGCGCAATAGCAATACGACTCGAAGACATGCGCCGCAGCCATGAGATAGGGGAGAAGTTATACTCAAGGCAAACAGGCATAATGAGTGAATTTAGGGGCGAATTCGTTGTTGTTTTCCGTCGGCGGCAGGTCACAACACAAAAAAGTTCTCAATCTTTGACTGTACCTGCTTTTCCAGTCAAGATATTATCTTATCCTATTTAGGGTGCAATTCTCCTTCCGGTTTAGTCTCAGTAGCTGCCCTGTCGTTTACTTCGTACCTTCATGAGATGGGTAGTACGTGGTTAATGAACACAGGGCATGTGAAGAAACACTTAAGAAACTATTTCCAAAGGTCTATTGGTGTTTATGGTCCTAAACTATTTGTTTCTCCAAAAAATTGTAGAGTCATTAAGCGACATTTCAGACGATTAGATTGGCTCATGATATTAGCTATGATACTTATTATACTTATAATACATAGTAACATCCACATCTCTTCTAGGAAAAGACTAATAAAGCATATGAGCTTATGCAGTATAATCGTGATTTAAAACAAAATATAGATCAAAAATTACTCGTTGTTGTTGAGCTAACGAAGTTCATAATACGTTAATAGGTGCGGAGCTTCTCACCATGTATGATCACCTTACAGAATCCCATTCAGCTCAGATATATTAGAGGTGCACATAACAGTGGTATCAAGCACGGGAATAACACATTATTTTTTATTTGATTACGAAGTAATATCCATAAAATTTGCTGAAGTAGTGTGAGCAGTGCACATATTAATTCTTTAGCAACATTATATGTCGAAATTTTCAATTTTCCTGTAACGCGTACGGGTTCAGCCCAGCTGAGTCTTTTCGCGCGGGACGGAACGCCTTTCACTCACTTCGGCAAGACCTCCCGTGAACAATTCAAGTATACAGGGGTGGCCAAAAAAAGAGACACTTCACTCAACATTCAAAACGGAATTATTTACGCGTCGCGAAACCAAACCAAATGACCCCAACTGAATATTGAAGAGCACGTTATAATCTATCAACAAGCTACACAACAGCCTTCTACACCGACGACATCAGAAGATTTTCCCACGGAAACATGGTGCACGGTACGAGCTCAACGAGGTCGTCGAGGTACCATAGACGATTACGACGTCCTGAAACGCTGGTCAAAAGCGGTTTGCATAGTCACAGCTAATGTCTCTGGGAAGCTATTCACCAGTTAATCGATTGAAGAAATTATGTAGCAGCTTCAGGCCGGAGCGATTACGGTAAGCCTCGTTGAGCTCGACGGTGACGGCAGATGACGTCATATTCTGAAGACGGTGGGGCAGTGAAGGAGGGCCTGGGCCTTTTGGAGTGATTTGATCTACATGATCAACCCTCCGGAGGTCCCTAAAGCAAATGACCTGAAGGCTTTACCTATTTAAGCCGCGTTACTACCAGCTCGGGGTGGCAGGTGGACCTCTCTGGTCAGCATCTCTAAAGGTTCGTTCTCATCTCCCTCCATGACATCGTTTTAGTAGTTTACACCCTGTTGAATGATTCTTGTAGGTTGAAATAGTGTTTGGACGGGTAGTTTCCTAAATGGCTTTCGACTTTTCCAGGCTCTGAAGAAGGTGAAAGCACCGAAACGTCGGCCTAATAAAGTTATTATCAATCTTGGTTGGAAGCTTAGCAACTACATTCTCATATTCTGGACTATGCCAAGATTTATACAAAGTCGAACTTGGACACACCTCGAGGTATATGGGTTCGTTTGACGTCATGGGGGATTCAGCCGGTAAACGCTCCAGTTAAACAGTCATAAAAAATCCGCACAAGGTGTCCGGCTTTGATCTCGGCTGTCAATTGACAGCGTTCCTAATCTTCGATCCGGCTAAGATTAGAACTCCTGATTTTTCTTCTTTCTTTCTGCTCTGGTATGGAGCGAACGTTCATCATGCTGATTTCCAAAACTAGGCTCTCGTACCCGAATTCCAGATATGATGTGTCCTTTAAGCGTGAACGGAAATCAGAGACCGTTCATACGTTTGCATGGACTTCGTTTGGTCACCACCACCCCACCACACGCGCAGTCGACATAAGACTGCAATCGCTCTGCTTGCTCGATATCCGTTGTTATGAGAACGGTATGTCAGTAAATCGAAGGCGGTGTGATTGCTGGCCGTTGGTCTTCACTACCTTGCCTTCCCATTTCGGTGACGCATAAAATTTTTAGAGTGGCATCGAAATGTGCGCAAACTGAGCCTTGTCAAATCCCTCCCTTCACGTCGAGAAGAAGCTCTCCTTGTAGAATGGAGAACTGTGGCCGATAAGTTGCTGTCGAGCTCTCGAAGAATATTTGCTCTAAAAGCACGCCTTGATTCTGCAGCTTCTGCTGCTTTGTCTCACATTTGTCGACTCGAGGGCCTCCTTCAAGTCGATAGCTGCGAGACAAAGCGGCATCTTGTACTCCCGTGAAACTTCAATGAGTCTTCGTAACCGTGTGGATATGGTCGATCGTGCTGAACCCTCTTCGAAACCCTGCTTGCTCGCATGGCTGTCCTTCATCTAGTATTCTGCCGATCCTGTTAAGGATGACTCGAGTGAATAGCTTATAGATTAGACAGCAGGCAGATTGGGCGATAGTTGCCAATGTCGTCCAGGTCTCCCTTCTTGTACAGCAACACGGTCCTGCTGGTTTTCCACGGAGTGGGTACCTTGCATTCCGACAGGTAGCGCGTGAAGAGTCGAGCCAGAGTTTTGATGATAACTGGCGGTGCATTCTTCAGATGTTCCGGTTTAACCCTGTCGAGACCGGGTGCTGTACAATTCTTCACCGACTTGATGGCGTGTCGGACTTCGGAAGAGAGAACTGAGGGGACGACGTATCCATCCTGTTGCAGTTGATAAGTGGGCAGATGGACATGGCTATCGAAGAGATCCGAGTAGAAGTCGTGGATGACTTTCTCCATTGCCTCTTAACGATGTACATCTGTTTCGTCCTGACGACGGGGCTTCTTCAGCTAGCAAAGCTTCGGTAGGCACTGCGAACGCAAATTCCACCCTACTCTTCTTCTTTTGAAACTGCTCTCTGCTTCTTGAGATCCTCTTTTATCGCCTCTGTGTGGTTTACTCAATTTCGTAGCCCTCGCGTAAGCCGGCAAAAGGCTGGAGTGGTCCCAGTTGACAACTGTCTTGGAGCCTCCCTCTCTGGACTCACACTGGAACCAATTAAAAGAATTTCAGCAGAAGGCAATGACATCGAAAACCCTCAATAATGGTTCCCTATTGTGTTAAGTGGAAAGGGCGGAAGTGGTGTAGTGGACAAGTGGCGCGCTTACCACGCGAGCGGTCCGGGGATCAAATCCTGGGTCGTGAGTCGCCCGGGCCAACCAAGCCTTCCATCCCCCGGGGTCGGTTAATTGGTACCAGACTTGTCTGGGAGGATAAAAACACTGACTTGTACATCGGCTGGCCCCCGCAAGTCATTGTATAGGCCACATCGCATTCAAACGCCACTACGAATGTACAAATGGAAGTAGAATGCGTGCCGCATCCAAAAAGGGATTGATCAACGGCAAATGCTTTATCCTTTATCCTTTATTTGTTAAGAACTGCTCATCAGGCGATTCCCAACTCCAATAAAGGTGAGGTGATCTCAGTAAATGCGAGGTACCTTGTTGGTGTCGGTCGACACGGTGAACTCCGACTGCCTTTCACCCTACTTATTCCGTGTCCTTCCGTGTGCACCGACGTGAAGGTCTCCGGTCGATTTTCTTCTGTCAATCCTAGCGTTGAATCTGCTGAAGATGACCATGAATAGCATGCTTTTTCCTGAAGAGCTCTCCGACTTCATACAGAATAATGTCTCTTCGTCGTGACTTGATTTAGTTGCACAGAATACGAAGATTGCCGGTGGGTGATCACCTTGTCAATCTCGAACGTCCTACTAGGAATCGCCAGCCTTCGTAGGAATTGAAGTTTATGGCCACGTATGAACGACGAAGTCTCCCACCTCCCCAGTGTCTGTGCTCTTCTCCATCATTAAAGACATGTATCGGTCATTCCGATAACATCGTACTCGATCTTACCAGCTTGCATCATCAAGTCACCGGTGTAAGCTTCGGATGAAGCGTTCGTGCATTGAAAGTACTTCTGAGCGGCCTCACCCAACGCTTCCTTCGAGCGGCTGCCTAGGTTCAGCACAATATTGAGGGAAGGGAGCTCCTCAAGATTTTGCTGTATTTGGGAATATGTATGACACGGAGTCTGGGTAGACTTTCAGGTAGTTAGCACGCTATCCCAGGAACATGAAGCTTAATATTTTCGCCTACGGAGTGTTACAATGGTTCGAGTTTATTACCTCTGCTACTTACGAATTTCATGAGAAATGACTTCTATTATTTTGCTCTCCATAGCGATTTATACTGCAGGTCTTTCCATTGCTCCACTGCTTCAGAGTTTATGGATAGTTATCATTTTTTACTGATTTTTGACCGAATCGGGAAGTGGACTACATGTAAACCTGTAATTAATAGGCACTGTAACTACATGTATTAGGTCGTGAAGAAAGTTCTTGCGCTTTTCGGTGTTTCGTTTTTGAACGCTTTATTTTGTTACGAATTCAAGCAAGCTGCCAATGAGCTGTATGTGGTTTTGAAGAGCTTTTCTTGTTCTATCTAACAGCTAGGCTAGCTATGTTCCTTATTATTTAGTTGTCATTTTTTGAAGCCTTGAATACGGCATACTCCAAGAGCAAATTTGCATGATTTCCTTTTTCTAGCTCAAAGCAGGCCAGTATGGAGAGGAAGCAGGTCAAGATATTATAGACGCACTTGGCTGAGATTCGCAATAAATATGGTCTGAAGCAATTGTTCAAAAAGCTTTTGCCAAGAGCAAATTTGCATGATTTCCTTTTTCTAGCTCAAAGCAGGCCAGTATGGAGAGGAAGCAGGTCAAGATATTATAGACGCACTTGGCTGAGATTCGCAATAAATATGGTCTGAAGCAATTGTTCAAAAAGCTTTTGTAAGAATAGCGAGAGCCCTAAAGATTGTGAGGGTGGTGATCGGAGATTGGACAACGCCAACGATTAGTCGAACGTTCTGGTTGAAGCACGTTTGCACAAATCTATTGAGAGGGTTCCTCCTAAACTAATCGCACTTGCATTGTGTTTTCTTGTTGTACGGGAAGAGCTGGAAAGTCCCAAAAATTCAAATAGGGCGTGCCGCGACAGCTCACCATTTTGAAGGGTCGTTCGCCGCGTTCTAGCTTGTTTCATGCCATGAAAACGACCTGACTTTTTGATCATTTGCGACGCACGACAAAGAACGGATTCTTTGCTACAGAATACGAACCTTTGGTGAAGTGATCAGGCTCTACAAACTTTGCAAAAGTGAAACTTCACTGAAGGAAGGTTGAGGTGACTTTCATAAGGTCAGCGGCTGGTCTAGCTTTTCGTAACCAGGTGGATCTGTTAATGTGGAAAAAGTACTCCTGATAATGTGTCAAACTACTCCTAGAACTCTGGCACATATGCTCGAAATTCCTCATTATAAAGGAACCGGCTCGTCCCTGACAGGTAGCTCGGACGCACATTCCACAACCAACCCTGCAGAAGTTGGACAAGATTGGCTACGAATTAGTCCTGCGAACATCCTACTCGGTAGACCTTTTGCCTATAATTTGTCACTTTCTCGACTACCTGGATAGCTTCTCCAAAGAGTTATGCTTCAAAAACCAACATGATGCGGAAACGACCTCCGCCGGGTTCATC
>MU897371.1:0-10235 GCA_036418205.1 Ostertagia ostertagi | reverse complement strand
GCTACCTTCTACTTTTTATATTATTGCACCTATCGGTTTTTTGGGTCTCATCCGGTAAGGGGGCATGTGGTGCGACAGTTCATATCGCGTGAAGTTATCCACTTTTTTGCAGGGGAGGGAAGCTCCGGGGTGGGTGTAAAAGTTTAAGCGAAATGGTCCACGCACCCAGGGGATTCCCTCCTTTTGCAGACAAGTAGAGGGGGTCGTATTAAATCGCCCATGGAGGGACGTCGTAAACAATTCCAAAATGTACCAGCGATAGGGTTGACCCTGCCAGGGACGTCGAGCGTGGTAAGTAATTGTTGCCACCACACCACTTCAAACCTGTTGATCAGGTGTAATATACATCTATCGATGACACGGTTTACAAAAAGAACTTAAACGGCATAATAGACATTGCCGGACAGCAAACGCTTACATCGCGGCTTTCGCCGTGGAGCGCGTCGATCCAGCCTGTAAGCGTGGGTTTACTACGGAAACGCTCAGTTTTAGGACTAAGCCTTGAAAGGAGAGGGACTCCGGTGTGTGGAAGCAATTTCGTATTCTCCGGAGTTCGTCCTGCTGCCTAGGCTCAGTCCTAGAGGCCTTTTCACAGAGTCTCCCCCCCCCGAGCCACATTGCGCCAAAGTCTCCATCCTAAGACTCAGTTGTTGCCGAGAAATTAAGTAATTCGGAGCATAATTATTTCATTGTGCATGGAAGGCTGTCCTTATCAATACGAACAGAGTTCATGTTTCACTTAGTCACCAGTCAGCTATGCTCTGTATCAAAATACACATTCAAGAACATAATGAACTTTTTGACAGCAATCACAGCTAGAAATAACAGATCCGTGAAGTTCAAGGGCTCAGATATCAATGCTATCTTATTGGGGGGAGGGAGACCACGACACGGCGCGGCGCTCTGTTTGTCTGCTCCTCCCTTACCAGGAAGGTCTTTCAGGGCGTGACAAGCTTTTTGAAAACGGTCTTTTGCATGATATAGGGGCAGATGCGGGAACCACAGAACCATGTTCAATTTTTCCTGAACGGCCCTCTGAATACCAGAAAAGGAGGTCCCTAGTTCGATTCCTCGTGGTAACAAATTTTTGCATTTCGAGTTGACGTGCCAAAATTCGCGCAAAATGGAGTTAGAACCAACCAGAACAATCAGAACTCCATTTTGCGCGAATTTTGGAACGTCAACTCGAAATGCAAAAATTTGTCACCAAGAGGAATCGAACTAGGGACCCCCTTTTCTGGTATTCAGAGGGCCGTTCAGGAAAAATTAAACATGGTTCTGTGGTCCCGCATCTGCCCCTATATCATGCAAAAGACCGTTTTCAAAAAGCTCGTCACGCCCTGAAAGACCTTCCTGGTTACCACTACCATATCCCATTTAAAGGAATCTTGCGCGGAAAAATCATGATTCTATTTCAGCCATAAATCACTGGCTTGAGACTCATTATCCACGATAATAGTGAAAAGAACTGAAGTATTGCTTTCGTTTTGATTAGAAATTCGAAAACTCGAAAAGGCTGCTACGCGTTCGAATTGCCCACGGACGTCTTTCACGAATGCTGGCGACGGGGATGCTCAAACTTGGTTCTTGGAGTGCATTCACTAGAAGCTCTTTCTGGCCTTCTGCTTCGTTGCATTCACATCTTACACTTCTACTCCATCCTATTCCATCGATCGATTTGTCTCCACTCTCCGAAATCGCGCGCTTTAACCCGATTCTCTCATTGCGTCGCCTGGTACGTAGCCGGCCAAACGCCGTCTTCTTTCCATGCCTCGCCTGGCTCTGCCTCCTGGTCCTTCGATGGTCCATAACGTGTAGTTTTTGTACGTTTGTTTCTCTTCAGAAACCGAATCTTCATGCGTGAAACTTTGTGTGCTATTTCCAGTGATCACAACTGACATATTCATGTTAGGAAAGAGTGCAAGAATTTTCCGCGCAAGATTCCTTTAAGTTTGCAACAAATCTTTGCTTTCCCTTTACGATACACTTCTTGGAAGCGAGAATGCTTCTCATCCACTATGTGTGAATGCCATATCTGTCTGTCGAAAATATGATTAGGACCATTTGGTTTACACAATAGTTCCATGAGGTAATCATCATAATCACAATTTCCCTCAGCTGTAGGAAGGTTTTCCAACCAATGCTAGAAGATCACTAAATTTGAGTTAGAATTATTACCAAACTGCCAACATGCCCTACTAGAAGTACGTCGGCAGCACAGTGCACACTGTGGAGGAACGTGTTGCGAAAGCCTCTTGGCTACAGCCTGGCTTAACGCGCTCCTTGGTGAGAGCCGCGACGAAACCGCTTCACTGTCCGGCAATGTCTATTATGCCGTTCAAGTTCTTCCCGGTTTACAGAAGCAGAACAATTTTGTAGGGCTTGAGAACCCCATAAGGTAATTACTTGACTAAAAGTGAATACAAACTCTGTGCACGGAAAAACACTATAAGGATAGCGGCAAAATGCTTCAGTCGTCTTTCCCAGCAAAAGTGGTAAATTTTGCCTTTTGATGGCGTCACACTTCCTTCTGACCGGAATTCTACTATGAAACTCCTTTACGAATTCTACGTACTGACCACTGCTAAAATTAGTTTGTGTTGTTTACCTTTTGGTCAATTACTACACAAAGTCTGTGGATGTGAGGTGTGGCAACAGTGCTTTCCAAGTCGCGACGTCTCACGGATTTTCGTAAGACCGTGATTGTTTGTGCAAAGATCCCATTTCTAGTGATGGTTGCGCGAAAAAAGGTAAAATAACGAAAGTGAACCAAAAAACGAAAAACGGCCTCGTCGTGAATTCATAGAATGTTATACCAACTGAACTTGACCTTATAGTTAGTTCTATTAGCGGTTGGTTCCACTCCTTCGCCTTTTTTCCGTTCAGTGGTAGACTAAAAGCCGACCTTTTGTGATTTGATTAATGGCAGGCATTGGCATTAGGCTTTCCGTTCTACGTCTGAATTTGCTGACCAATCAACTCTGCGTTTGCAATGCTCTGCGTAAGAGCACTCTTTATACGAGTCGATGCCACAGAGAGTCGCTGAGGTTGTTTCACAGTAACGGCTAAGAATCTGGTTTTCCTTCGAAAAAGCACGCCATTTCCATGATGTCCTTTTCAGGATAGTACACGCAGTTGCATCCATATTTTGAATATGGTGGAAGACCTGCGACCTAAATAAACTTGAAAAAGTAGAAATTATTCACGATCATTCAATTACAGAAATAATCAGGTTATAACAAGAAGACGGAAAAGAAGCGGATCCGCGTTCTCCGCGTCTTTTTCTTTTTACAAAACTTAGGGGAGGTACTGTATTCATCAATATTTTGAAAAAAATGAGGTGTAATGTACGTATAAATCTTAGTCTGAAGTATATTATTAATTTCGTTTCGTATGTGAAAGCAATTTTGTTTCACCTTCCTTAGAAGGGAAGGACTTCTTCTCAGACTCGTGGTGATTTCTTAATTTCTTAACTCTTCAATGAAGAGGATTTTGAGAAGTCACTTTTCCTCCTTCCTTTGTACGTGCCCTTACAAGGAGGCCTTTCAGGACATGGAGCGCTTTTTCGAAATGGTTTCTGCATGTTGTAGGGATTGAGGAACACAGAACCATGATCCATTTTTCCTGAACGCCTCCAGGAATGTCAAAACAGTGGTGAAGAAATGGTCCAGAGTTCGATCCCCGGTGATGACTAATTTTTGCAATATAGTTTGGCGCCCCCAGATTGCCGCCAAATGGCGCCATCGTCGAGAATAGATGTCATTGTCGTGTTTTGCGGCAATTTGGAGGCGCCAACATAAATTGCAAAAATTTGTCATCACGGAGGATCGAACTTGGACATTTCTTCCCGCTGTTTTGACATTCCTGGAGGCGTTCAGGAAAAATGGACCATGGTTCTGTGTTCCTCACATAAGCCTATACAGTAAACAAAAAATGAAAAAAACGCTCCATGCCTGAAAGACCCTCCTTGTTAGACGTAGAATCAATCATCCGGGATGTTTCCCGTCTGTGCTCATCGGTAAGGAAAGGAAGTGAAGATGAGTTCGAAAGGGCTGCATTGTTTCATTAATTATACATATTATTGCATATTATAAAGTACCAGTTGGCGCCGCACGCATTGCGCGCACAACACAGATCTGCGGCGAATTTTGATGGTGCGACGAAAATTTTCAAATTTGGCTTGATACACCACGAATATCTGAATTCTCAGCTAAATTCTATCCGCTCCATCATCGACGGCTTTCAACCTCTTTTTCTTCGTCAACCATTATCCTCTTTTTCCCGGTCTCCGGACTGCTTCCGGACAATAAATCTCGTGGCAAACTCCGCCTACTTCGGTGCGTGCCCCGCCCACCAATAGCATTTGGCCCCTTCCTTTCGCCGACCTCTACCCCTTTTTCACCGGTCTCTGGGACCTCTTGGAACCAAATTACGACACTTTTGGCAAACTCCGCCCACTTTGGTGCATGCCCGCCCACCGACAGCTGGCCTCACTCCTCCATCCACCTCTACCCACCTTTTTCCCGAAGCGTCGAGGAGAATTTGAAATGCGACCCCCCTGCTGCAGAAGTCCATGAAAGGACTCTCCTCAACTTCTCACAAGCCAAATCATGGAAAAGTTGCCTAATTTCCCCGAAAAGCTCTCATCGAAAAAATCCTCCCACTCTAACCTTCTCCGAAATAAATTCAACAAGCAGAAATAGTTCAAAAAAAGTCATGTCCATGAATCCCACCAATAAATGCAGTAAAAGCGAAGAACTACTGATAAATAATAGCATACTATAACACCATCTGTTCTTTCTTTTTTCCTTTAAAAGGCTTACCAAGTCTTAGTACCCCCCACAGTATACTTTTCAATCTATCCTTCCTCTCTTGGTTGACAGAAGCCCTGTGGCCGCAATTTCGTTAGCCAGCTGATTGGTTGATCTTATGCGATGGCCTTGGAGATGATGAAGTTATGAAATTAACGAAAAATGAGCAAATTTTACTGACTAGAGATTGACCAACGAGGAAAATTCATAATAAGTGCGAGTTTTTGCACTTTTTGAAGCCAAAACTTGCTCCATTTCCGTAAAATCCGAAATGTCAATATGGCAGACAAAACAGGGAGATTTGCTCTATTTAGCAGTCGGATGACAGGTTAATGCGACTTGACCACGTCGGATTTTTGCAAAATTAACGAAGAAAATTGAAGAAGAGTGCGAGTGTCCATTTTCCAAAGCCATAACACTGTTCAACCACTCAATCTGAATAGTTCGAAAAGGACGTGAAGTTGGCAACTACTTTTGGCTCCAATATGGTCCTGACCATGAATATGACATCTGATTTTAACATTTAGCACCATTCGGCACCACCCCGATGGCGAAAATTCAAATGCAAAATTTAGTCGCCACGGGGGATCGATACTCAAACTGTTCAGCGAAAATGAATCATGGTTTTGTGATCCCTACATGAGTCTCTGCAATTTGCAAGAAACCGTTTTGGAAAAAGCGCGGCTTGCCCTGGGAGACGCCCTTCGTAAGACCAATCTTGCTATCAAGAAAAAACGAAGCAGTCACTAACTCGCGTAGAATTGTGTTATGTACAAAGGTAGACTACGTGCCATTCTTGCGGCGCAAGACTGCGTCACAAAGGCGCTGGGCTCTCTTGCTCGCGATATTAGTCTCCCGTTGTTTCTCGTGGTACAACGGGAGACAAATATCGAGCCTCATCTTTCGTCGTATACTCTTTCACCTGATCTCATTCATTGACATCCATACACTTTGGCTTAGTGTTCCTCTTTTTCGTCCAAATGAAGGAAGTTTCAAATTTCAGGGTCTCAGGCAGTCCGTTTTCTATTTGTCCAAATTATTGTCCAAGTTATTTCCTCTACGATTACACACTAGCTAAGTAACCTCATATTGTAGTCGCAAAATGTATCATCGAAGAAACGAAATATCCATGAAAGTATTTAGGTAACAATTTGACTTTATACTGTGCGCGTGTGAGATACCATACATTGCAAGCGCGTATGTTATCTGGAAAGCATACGCTGCAACGCCGGATAATCATGGTATCGTATCTTTAGTTCGTCTTCATTGGCGCATGAGATCGGCTCCAAAAATTGCTTAAGAGACACTTTACGTTTGTAAGAAATGTACAGAATAAACACAGGCAAGCGTACCGTCCAACTCTGGTTGAGAAAGTGCCATTAACTTTCCAGCTTGAATTAAGCAATAACCACAGAGCCTCCAGCTGCATACGTTCATCCCAATACTGCAAAGGCTTGTTCCATGATGTTTTGTAATCAAATTCAGGCTCCGTGGAAAAGATCTCTACCAGAGCTGTGTGTGTGGTATGTGCGCGGCGGGCTTAATGTGATGCGTATGCGGTATGTGTGTTGTGTATGTGATGATGGGGTGCGGTGTGTTGAGTAAGCCAGGAAACCCATTCATAAAAGTTAAATCGTGAGCCTGACGGGGACACAAGTAGAGAAGCCGATGAGGGCTTGGATGTCCTGTTTCAAAATCCCTTGCGCACTCCCCGATTGCAGTAATGGTCACTACAGTTGGTATAGGAAGTGACACTGAAGCACAGATGGCGTATGGTGTGAGCGGATAACGATTGATACTGATGAGTGGCGTATAGAACAGTGTTCTACGCGTTATCAACTGAAAGACTCGAGATATGATGAGAATGGATAGACGAGCGCATTCCTTCGAAATTTGGTCACGATAGGATCAGAAGGTACGGCTGCTTCATGTAAGATGTACTCTACAATGAAAATCGGACAATAGCAGTATTTTTCTTTAAAAGTGCTTCAATTTGAAGGAAAAATGAGTGGGATCCACTACAGTAACAAGTACAACCAGCATTTCCGAACCACATGCCTTCAATGACTTTGAATTGAGGGGGAATTGAGGAGGAGTGGATCTGCTACCAGGGTCAACCGCCCGTTGCGCAAAGAACAACGAGGGGGTCGTATTCAGCCGACCGAAAAGGGAGGGGGTCGTATCCAGAAGACGGGCTGCAAGACGGCTTGAAAGTGCAGTGTCCGGGAGTGCACTTTCACCTCTAATGTTCTCCAGGAGCTCTGCACGCTGTCGGAGAGTCACACAGACAAGAGCTCCATGGGAGCATTAGAGCATGCAGAGCATTATAAGTCTCACTATCAGCCATTATTATCCTTAATACACGGACGGCGCTTTCGCTCGACAGCATAGATCAAGATTACAATAGCCAAAAACTTTGTTACAGCGTAGTGCAAAAACATGGTCTGTCTTCGATGATCGAACATTCCTGAAATCCCAAGGAGAACAAAGTGTAGAGCAGTTCATGGGGAAGTGAAACAAGAGTACCATATAACAGTACAATGCATACTAACACCTTCTTCAGGAAAATGGAAGGACTTTCAAATGCGAGTGCGACTTCTGCCCACAGACAGGTGCACGGCGTATACCCGAGCAGGCGTTTTCCCATAAAAACGCCTTCTCTGTCAGCGGCCGTAAGCAGACAAACTTCCTGAAGAGAATTTCGATGCTTTCAAATCAAATCTAAGCGGAACAAAGTGTAGCGAATTTGCTGAATTGAGTTCTAGAGACCCCTTAGGAAAATTGAGGCAGAAGAAAGAATTTCAGGAAAATTTCACACTGTTATGAAGTACTCTTCGAGTGGATTCCAACAATCTTTACCGCTTCTCATCACATTAATTTTGAAGGAAGTTATGGGCCTTTGAAGACTGCATAGTCGCG
The DNA here is from genome assembly GCA_036418205.1 of Ostertagia ostertagi. Taxonomy (NCBI): domain Eukaryota; kingdom Metazoa; phylum Nematoda; class Chromadorea; order Rhabditida; family Trichostrongylidae; genus Ostertagia; species Ostertagia ostertagi. Next base: position 2,505 of record MU897371.1, on the reverse strand, counting down.
GTCCAGGAAAATGGCTTGAAAAAAATCAAGGTGGAAAAAACGGAACAACGGGACTATTTTTTGAGAGAGTGATCGTTGGAAAATAACTGGGGGTGTATTGGAAGGTAAGCTTCATAGTGTTCAAAACTAGCTTAACATCTGCAAAAACAGTTGCGATATCAGGAAAGTTAATGGATGTTTTGAAGTTCGAAACTCGCGTCTTGAAAAATATCGCAGATATTACCCATCCTGTGCACAAAACGGAAAACGGGCACGAGCCTTTTTGAATAGTTGACATTGTCGAGCATATTTCCAATACTTTATTGAGAAGGAGAACTATTTGGAGTTTGCAATATTGTGGTCGATGCTCTGTCCCATGAAACCGTCTTTCGGGAGAAAAATGTAAACGTCAGGAATGGGGGGGGCGTTGGGATTGCACGTAATTGTACAATGGTTTTGTTTCTCAGTTAATTGCAGGCGAACAATTTAGCAGAGAAAAAAGTAGTGGTAGGTGTCTGAAAGTTAGAAATATTTTTGCTGATTAGTTAATCAAGGTTATGAGGTTTTCTCAAAAAGTATTTGGAAATTCTCCATATTTAATGCAAATCAGCTTCATATTTCCTCGATATCCTCACCTCGGAGCGATTGAGCAGCGCGCGATTTACCGTTCACCACTTCTCCAGGTGTGACTGCCATCCATCGCATGAATAAAAAATGTAAATTACGCTGAAAGAACGTAACGAGTTTAATAACAGGGGGGGGGGTTACAGTAGCTTACGAAAAGAAGGGGCGGTCGTAAAAAAAATTGGAATTTGGCGCAATGCGCGACGTGTTGACCTGTGTTGCTTACATAGTGAGTACAAACTGGCGTAGCGAACTGATAATTAAGAGTGAATCATTGTCCTGATGTTCGTTATCACGGAGCTCAAAATATGAGCTAATTCTATTTTCGTTTCTGGTGATAATGATCAGTATTACTGGGGCATTAGTATTGGAAACTCACTAATAATTTGCGCAGTCCGCTTCACAGTAACATCAAGCATCAACAACTATTCAACGCTGTTGTCTACGTTTGAGGCTCAGATGGCGTTTATAGAATTACCAGATCAGTCCCACCATAAAACTTCCTAACCGCCGGCTCTTTCCGTGCATAGGGGTTACCCTTTCGACCTGTGACACCAGCACTTCGTGGAGTTGACGTGTAGGCAACAAAAAACGCCTCAAAGAGAGGGGCATCGCAACAATCATGACGTGAAGGTAGAATTGCAGATCCTAGCCTAACTGCACCCTTGGTCTGCTAGTGATTGGTGTCGCCCACTCCTCTACAGTGGGCGGAAGTGGTGTAGTGACAAGTGGCGCGCTTACCACGCGAGCGGTCCGGGATCAAATCCTGGGTCGTGAGTCGCCCGGGCCAACCAAGCCTTCCATCCGGGGTCGGTTAATTGGTACCAGACTTGTCTGGGAGGATAAAAACACTGACTTGTACATCGGCTGGCCCCCGCAAGTCATTGTATAGGCCACATCGCATTCAAACGCCACTACGAATGTACAAATGGAAGTAGAATGCGTGCCGCATCCCAAAAAGGGATTGATCAACGGCAAATGCTTTATCCTTTATCCTTTACCCCCTCCCCATCCTTCCCTCCTCCCTCAAATGACCTCCTCCCTCCACTGCAGGACCGTGTGGGCTCCCTGATTCTGTTAGCGGTTTGTTTATTCCATGAGCTTCCTTCTCACTCACTTCATTTTGCGGACGGACACACATACATACATACATACATACATACATACACAAACCAACCACCAAGTTAGCGGTTTATTGAATAGAAGGACAATGAAATCAATCCAGCTCAGGTGAATGGGGTGGCGGCAAGTGGCAATCCGTAGATTCAGTCGTAGGTCATGCAAATTCTGAGCCAACTAAGCCTTTATTCCTCCGGGTTCTATTGCTTGTTACCAGATTTGTAGGAAGGAACAAAATCAGTGACTTGCTCATAGGCTGGTCCCCAGTTTTCTGCATGTATGTGTGCTGCGCGAAATCCCATTCAGATGGTCACTACGACTCTGAATGGTAGCAGAATGCGTGGCGCATCACGAAACGAGATTGGCCAACGTCGGAAGTTTTTTCTCCCGCTCTAGATGCTATTATTACAAGTATCTCGCCGTAAGTTTCAGTGAAATTAGAGACCTGTTGAAGGTTAGGTCACACGCGTAAGGTGTCCAAGTGGAATGGAACGTCATCGTGGAATGCTCGGCTGATATCCCATAGGCAGTAAAGCCTACCGTGCGACAGCGTGTTGAGCTGAAATGCTAAGCAAGGTAAAGCTCCAAAAGACGATCGTGATCGGTTCTGGATTCATTTTCTAATCACAATCGCAGTAGCACCTGGTTCAGATCCAGCACCGACGAATTTGTCTATGCATCTCCACTCTAAACGAATCTGGTGCTAGCAAAGCATCTTCGATGGTAGAGGTATTTATCCAGCTGGCGGTATATCAGCCGAATGCAAAATGACCGGTCACGGCT
>MU897370.1:0-12194 GCA_036418205.1 Ostertagia ostertagi | reverse complement strand
ATTTCAGCAAATCTGACCCAGTGACAATCGCGCCGCAGCTGCCGTTGAATCGGCCTGATTGATACACTCGGCTGTTTGATATACTCAAGCAGGAATTAAGATTGAATCGCAACCCCGTGCCTTCAGGATTTCTGTGCATTTCTGAACGAACCTGACTTTGAGGTCACACAAAGTTAATGCCTCTTTCCTCGAGTCGATATTTCAGTAAATACACAAAAGTGTGCAGCGATGAAAGACAGTGCATAGATGACAAGATGAGGCGTCCATAACATTATTTTGCAGGATTTTTTTTGATTTGTTTTGCAGGATTTATTAATTAATTGAATTAATTTGCTCTGTTTAGGGGGTCGTGCCAGGATCTCGATTTCGGGGGGGGGTCGTACTTCTGCGGCAGAGCGTCTCCTACAAGTCCCCATATTTTGGTTCCGAGAGCCCTTGGCGAGCGGGAAAAACGTGGATAGGGGTTGGCGGTGGAGACAAGTTCAACTGATCTCGGTGGGCAGAGCAGAGATATCCAAAAGGCATTATAGCCCGGTTCTGAGAGGTCATGGAGACCGAGAAAACAGAGGGTAGAGGTTGGCAAAGAGAAGGAAGTCAATCTCAATCACTGGGTGGGGCATGCACCGAAGTAGGCGCAGTTTTCCGCGAAACTCGTAATTAAAATCAGAAAGTACACAAAGGGGGAGAATAGTGGATTGAGGAGGAGAATAGTGGATTTAAAGAAGGAGGGAGACTAACCGTTTTTGGTGGGCGTTTTATGCACCAAGGTGGGCGCACTTGGTTGCCAGACTTAAAATCGGTCCCAAGAAGCTCGAGAGACTAGGAAGTGAATTGAGGCAAACAATGGGGAGGATTAAATTCAAATGGTGGGTGGAGCACGCACAAGAGTGGGTTTCTAGATTAAGCGCATAGATCGGCTCGGAGACAGTTCGGAGACCGGAGAAAGTAAGGAGAGGATAGCGAAGAAGAAAAAGGTGGTTGGGCCATGCAACGAAATAAGCGGAGTTTACCACGAGAACCGTAAATCCAGAGGCAGTCCGGAAGCCAGGACAAGTGTGGAAATGTCGACATGTGGAGGTCAAAAGCCTTCTGTGGATGGAACGTGGAAGTAATTGTTAAAGGCACAACCCAGGCAGAGGTCGTGTGAACTCTTCTCTTCGGTCAGAAGTATAGAACCCTAGGGGACAATCACAAATGTGGCGTTCACGTGCACGGAATTCGACCGACAAGAACGCTTTGGGCTTGCAAAGTAAGCTGCTCGAGCTGCAGCGAACGAGCTCTCTTATCAGGCCGTTGTCTGGTGCTCTCTCATCTGATGCGCTCTCTCGCCCCATACTCTCCTCTTCGCGCTTAGTCTCTCGTTCCTTTAGCACAGCCAATTAGGAAGGTGAGTGAGCCCTCAACCTGAGCGTTTTCGACGGATTCTTTTCCTTTTTTCTTCACTGCCGGCCCACTTGGCACCGATACATTCACATTCGTGTGCAAGAGTGACACCAGTGCGATGTTGGTCCGTACCTCTTGAAATACTTGCAGTAGTGAATATCAGAACCGATCTTTATGATGCTCGCCTAAACCTCAGAAACTGAGGGCCACGCGGTATTGGTTCTTGACTTTAAGAAGTACAGCCAAGCTTAGATCACCTTTATTGATAACTTCCCAATCGATCCCAGATATTGATTGGAATACACCAAATATTGAATAAATCGGAGTGGACGATATCGTAGCACCGGAATACAGTAGCCGGCCAGAGACGGGAGATGGGAGCCGATCACCGAGAGCCAAGAGCCCCGAGCTGAGCCTCATCGTCCTTTTATACGGTCCCATCGACGTCTCTGCAATATTATGCGATCAACTTGACGATAACGCGCGAAGCTTTTAGCCTACAATTCTAGACATATTACTGATCAGCCAACTGATAACAGAAGAAGAGAAAATATTGGAAAAGAGAGAAACTTTCCTACCAATTCAGTATCTATTGTCGCGTAGCGATACTGCCGGCGCGCGGTAGGTATTGGCTTCTAAATTTTCGATTTCCTTCCTGACACGCCAAATCTCGAGTCTTATTCTATCTTTTGAATCCGGCACAGTACACAATGCTCGGTGGTGTGGTTCTTCAGGGATCAGGAAATTCAGGATCGTGTTCTCGACAACCTCGCAGTAGAAACAGCCCTTATTTTCCCTGTTGCAAGATTTTTCACAGAACTCCAGACAATAGCGGCACAAACCCTGATAGTCCACGAATCTCAGTCTGTCAGCCCCACTCACTATGTCTGGACAGGAGTCCGAATAGTGTCCCCCACACTGATTGCAAAACGTGCAAGGGCGCCTAGGCGGCTGCGCTCTGCTGCTTGTCGCGTCACCAATTCTACGCTTCGGTAAGCGCTCTAGTCCATACTCCAGCCTCGTAAGATCATCTTGTAGTTGGGCTCTGCGGATCTCCAACTCGTCCACCGGTCCCGGAACATATTGCTCTTCATGCTCCATCGGTTCCTCTCTTGCATCTTCGAGGGCAATGTTTTCGTAAGAGCCGTTGCTCTCTCTCTCACCAGCTTGTGACTCATCATGCCTGGAGTTTTCGCTCGTCGTATCGCTGATCAACTTATCGAGGTATTCATCGTCGGAGATGGCATTTGAAGGAAGATTCTTTGCCTCTTCGCCTTCCTCACGTAGTTGTTCTTTCTTGAGGATCACTTCACCCTTACCGCCGAGATTTTCCATTTCTTCCATAGTCTCTTGAATCTTTTTGGATCCCTTATCGATGTTGTGCATGGAAACGTTAGCCTGTTCTTGCTTTTCGGCGGCTAGCTTTGCCTCTGCCTGCTTGAGTTCGTACTCCATTTCAGCAATGATGCGCCCGAGCTGATCTAAGCGGGTTATGGCTATCGGAACTAAGTCTCGCACGTTCGTGTCATGCACCCCACCTTCTTGCAACCATCGCTGTCTCCTGGCTTGGCTTATTTTCTCACTATCTACTAGCGACTTGTAGGCAGCATCGACCATGATGAGACGCTGAGACGCCCAGAGAAGCTTTCCTCGCAAAATCTCTGCTGACCGTAAGATAGTACTGAATGTCAGAATTAGATCGATTCCACCTTCATTGGGGCAAGTGGTCTTGATGACCGTATCCACCCAATCTTGTTCGAGTTCCTTCGCTTTCTGTTTGAACTGATGGAATTTGTTCAGAGTATTCGTAAGGTCTGCCTCGAGTTTATCGGCCGAGATAGGATCTTCGTTGATATTCATCAAGAACTCAAAATCCTCTTGATATACTTCCTTCATAGATTTCTTGGACGCCATCGTGGAAGATATCCTGCAAAAACTATATCCCAAATCTCCCCACCAAATATTCTGGAAAAATATACAAATCTGTCTTAAAATAATAAATGATCGTATTGCAAAATCTGAGCACCTAGTTTTGTTTTGAATGATTCTTCGGTTTATTTCTTGATTGAAATAAGTTCCCTATCCAATTTATTGTGAGATAAATTAGATAAATTATTGCTTTTGGAATCAGGAGAACTACCCACATCAGGATGCGAAGTCCGATTGTGGAGAGGAAAAGATAAGTCAACCCTAGGATTACAAGGAGGGAACTAGTTGTTATCATTAACGTTTTATACCATTGCAGGAAAACCGATGCAATGTGATGAAGGTCTGGCCAAAAATCCTCCGCATCTGTTACTGGCTCTCCTTTCAGCCACCGTTCTATTATCTTTTGAGCAGAGAGGGTAAATTTTAGAATCCCACTGACTTCAAAAGAGGTGACCACTTTGCCACAAGCTGTTGAACATGTCAGGTGGACATTGGCTCGGGACATACTGAAGCGAAGCACTGAATTGACTCCAGTAGTATTGCATGGTATTGTGAACACTTTCGAGCCGCACTCTACTTCAGCTTGGATATTGTCTCTCGTGGCTTTACAAGTGACCTGGGCCATTCCCCCCTGTGCGCACTTATAACAACCCGTCAGTTCCTCTGCCGTTACTTCACAAATGGCCTCGTCTACTACCATTTTCGTTCTTATTGAGTCATGAATTGACAATATGATCTCCGACGTGACCATGCTGTACATATTTGCTTGCACTTTATGGGTCGCTTCTTGACGAAATGTTATTGAAGGAAAAATTACTGGTAATTGATTTTTGATCTCATTGAACCAATTCCCAATAGGATAATCCCTGCATCTGCAATTTGCAGAGTTTTCGGCTGGGAGGCATACACAGTCTTCGTATACTTCGCAGTCTAGCTCTTCTGCTTTGCTGATATTGGCGCAACGCAATGCTGGTAGTGCGTCAGCTTTCCATAGAGCCGTACGAACACCATTGGAGATGAACCGGGTATTGAGTAAAGGTGTGGGTGGTATTCCCACATTCGACAGGGTTATTGTAAAGACATTAACTTTCACTGGTACGTTGGGCAGCAGCAGTTTTGTCGTAGTTCTTGACGTTCTTTCCACTGTGTTAACATGGGTTATTGTGACCTTTGCTGCTTCTGTCCATCGTGTGCAGTGAAATATCTCATAAATATCCGAGTGTATAGGTTGTAGGTAGATTCTGTAGAAAAGGCATCCCGAACTAGGGGATAAACAGCCACATCCTAACCCTCCACAAGATTCCACGCACGCTGTTTTCCCCGGGTACCGATTCCCTTCAGCCAGATCTGTGATCATGCTCGAAGCATTAATTGCTCCGCACTTCTCTTTCCTACAGGCTCCTTTGAGGTGGCACCGCTTACTGTAGACTACCTTATGAACAGCGTCTCTCGTATAGAGTTCCGTTTCTGGTTCACACGTTAGAAGAAGGGATTTCCATTGCACCCTTACATCGTGGATTGGCGTATTGTTCTTAGATAGACGCAGACATATTTCTTGTTTAAAGGGGTTAATCTTGAGGACTTCTGAAACTCGGAAATGGCAGAGTGAGTCGTCCGTGCAAATTGTCGACTGATGGGATAATAGGTCTGTTTCCTGACACTGTAGGGACTGGTGTATGATTACGGAACTGATTATTGCTATGATTTCTGCAATTTTCCGTCTTGATCTTGCTTTTCTCCCTCCCAAGACTCGTTTGCAACATCGCAATATTGTCCTCATTACTGCCCAAACTAGTCGACCTGCCAATCTTACTGGTTTCCCAAGCACTAAAGGTACGTATAGAAACACATAGCACCCTGTGATTGCGCAATATACTAGGATTGCCGTAGCTACTATGGCGCTTTTGGGCCAACATTCTGGATTTAAAATATTCGCAAAGCAAAAGGTGCAAATTATTGATTGACAAAACGGTCCAGGGGGACATACAGTTTCTAGGGTGCTGATGGAGTGGTTATCCATATATTTCCATTGCACCGAGTGTTCATGTAGCACTACTTCGGGGGGAAACCTGACTTTCTCCTGCACCAAAGGTCGTTCTAGTTGGATGCAGTAATGTTCGGCGCATATCTCATAGGGGACCTTATCGGGTGAGATCAGTTCTACACCTCCTGTGACACACTTCATCGAACGTATTGCTTCGGACGTCCCCGAGATTTTTGAAGCCAAAGATAGAGAGATGAAATTCAAGACCATTCCAATCTGTAGTATTGTCGATATCAAACTGGAAGGGCTGGAAGGTCCTTCGCTTTCATCACTGTCTTCTCGGTAGCGAATCCTTTTCCTGTTTCGCAGGTTGTATTTTCTTTGAGCCGAATCAGTTCTCTTTCCCTCATCTTCCTTATCTTGTGGGCAGAATGAGTCACTTCTTGTAGAACTTGGATGATGAGGACTCGGTTTAGAATTCGCAGGTGTATGCTCTGTTTCTTGAGGCGAGCAGGGGATTTCGTCCTCAAGTTCTATAGGTACCAGGGCGTTCACAGGACGTCGGATGAGGCGTCCCGAGGGAAGTCGTACTACTGCTTCCCGTGACGTTCCTCGCGAATTCTTTGCCAACTCATGGATTCTGCCCATCTTCCAGGAATAACGGGGTAGGATGGGGTCGCTAATCAAAACAATGGCTCCTTCCTTGGGATTAACTGAGCAGCCTTTTTTGCTCCCGACTTTCACGGTATGTTTTTCTCGTAGTGCCGTTAGATACTGCGATTGCCAAAGACTCCAAAATTTCTCTACCAATTGACATGAGGTTTCCAGGGCTTTCTCTGCTTGCCGTTTCGTCTCGAGAGTTGCGAGTTCCTTAGGAGGGTAAAAGGATGCGTCTTCATTCTCTCCAAGGTTGTGTCCTATAGGGTAGGGAACTAGGAGATCTTTTTGAAGGAAATCTATTGGTCGCAGCACCTGCTCTATATTGAAATCACTTGTGATGCACGTGAGAGGGCGTGTATTCAGTATTGCTTCTATTTCTAGAAGTATTGTCGTCAGGTCTTCTAGTGACAGAACTGCCCGTCCCAGGGTTTTAAAAAGTGCGTGCTTCACTGATTTTATCAGTCTTTCATAAAATCCCCCCTGCCAAGGGGCATATGGTGTGATGTGCTTCCATGTGATCTCTCTATTGCTCAGCTCCTTAGCAACTCTTGGATCAGATCTGGCTGCTAGTAGCTGGTCTCTTAGTATGACTTCTCCTAATTCGAAAGTAGGGGCATTGTCACTGGTTATTGAAGACGGTACGCCGCGCCTTGCAAAAAATCGCCGTAGCATGTGCAGGAATTTTATTGTACTTAGATCGGAGACCACGTCTAAATGTATAAGCCTGGTGGTCATACAGGTAATGATGGCGCCATAGCATTTCCCTTGAGTCTCCGGAGAAATTGCTACGGGAAGTGGCCCAAAGTAATCTAGCCCAACGTGTTGGAAGGGGTGAGACCGCACTACTCTCTCGTGGGGTAGATCTTCTTGCGGTGGATATTTATACGGAAGATTATTGAACCTTTGGCATTGTACGCATCTCCGTATTAATGACATTACCTGGGATCGCAGTTGTGGAATCCAGTATTCCTGTCTTATCATGGCTATTGTATGGTTTATACCAGGATGGCCCCTTTGATGGAAATCTCTTATGATTATTTGCGCTAAAAAGGTCTTCTGCCCAATAAAAATGGGGTACTTAGCCCTGTCACTCAATTGCGATTGACCCAGTCGACCGTAACAGCGAAAGATATTTTTATTATCGGACTGTATATTGAGCTGCCGCAACGAACGAATGAGGTCCTTGGAAACTACCCTTGCTTGATGATTTCTGATTAGGGCTTGGCCGGCTAATTCTATTTCTATTCCGCTTAGCCATTCTGTTTCCTGTACAGGCCTTTCCTCATTTATTGTCATTGCAATTTCCCTTCCTCTGCTTTTCTCCACCCTTCTTGCTGTATTGATGAGGAAACGAATAACATAGGCCGTTATTCTCTTTGCTTGGGTTATTGTCTGGGCTTGATCAGCTCTTAACAGCCCCCACTCTTCCCTCACTTTATTTGGGGTCCTTACCGCGAGAATTGTTTCCAGTGTCCCCCGAACTTCCATTGTATTGTCGTGATTGGGGTAGTCAAAAATTGTTTCTTTATTAGTCCACTTTTCCGGGGATGATTGTAGGAATCGAGGGCCGGTCCACCAACAGTGAGACTCTAACTCCCTTCTATTCAATCCCCTTGTAGCACAATCAGCTGGATTGTCCTGGGAGGTCACGCGACCGATCTTGAGAAAGCATTGGTTTCTACCAAGCTGGTCCGCGATTTTCTTGATTTCCGCGAGCCGGTTATTGACTAGGGTTCCTACTTCTCGCCCTGGTTTAGATTTTAGCCAGTTCAGAGCAATTTCCGAATCAGTTAAGAGGTACACCCCTTTTATATTGAGTGAACTTTCTAACTGCTCATAAATAGAATGAGACAGTCGTAGGGCTAATGTTATTGCATTTAACTCAAGTTTGGGTATTGTGTAGTGAATGTGTAGTGATGGAAGTTTTGATTTGGCCATCACTAAGTACGAGCCAGAAGGTTCCCAAATATAGGTACATGCTGCCATTGCAGTTGAACTGGCATCCGCAAATGTAACCAGCAGCACCTCGGTTCCTTTAGGTACCAAATACCTGGTTAAGTTCTTTTTGAAGCCCTGAGCTGCTTGCGAAATATGCACCCATTCTTGTTCCTTTTCCTTTGGAAGCACGGTATCCCAGTCAAACTGTTGTTTCCACAACTCCCTAAGAAATATCTTCGCTCGGAGCAGAAGGGGAACGACCCAACCGAGAGGATCATAGATCGAAGATATCGCACTGGTTATTGTTCTCTTCGTTATGAGTGGAGTATCTGGGAATTCGCAGGAAACGAGGATAGTATCTTTCTGTATGTCCCAGATTAGTCCAAGGACTTTAGGCTGTGAGTCAGAGGCCCTGTCCACTTCTTTAATATTGTGCATTAGCCGCTTATTGTTGGTGGAAAATTCTCGGAGATTCATATTGAGGTCTTGGAACATTCGTTTTGTTTTGGTGTAGACTTGTGATGCCTCTTCCCACGAATCTGCCGTAAGCACAATATTGTCGACATACATGTTCTTCTTGATGTCCTGAACCAGAGTATGATCCGTTTCGTAGGTGTCCAGGTGATAGTAAGTGGTTCCCGCCAGCAAGAATGGTGAAGACTTGAGCCCAAATGTTACCCGTGTAAAGCGAAATGTGATCGTATTGTCGAATGAAGGAGGGGATTTATAGTCGCGAAGCCAAAAGCACCTGGTTACGTCTCTGTCTTGCTCTTGCAATCGGACCTGTAAGAACGCTTTTTCAATGTCTGAAGCTATTGCTACCTTTCCAATTCGGAATCGCAGCAGAACTCCGAAAAGTAGAGGCAGAATTACGGGTCCTCTATGAAGAACGTCATTGAGAGATGGGCACCCCCTATAATGGGCCGATGCATTGAACACCACCCGTAGTTTTGTCGTTGTTTTATGTGGTGTAATCACCGGCTGGTGTGGAATGTAGTGCACCTGAACCCCCACAGGTACCTGGTCTTCTTCGACAATTTCGATGATGTTTTGGGCTAACTGATCCTGAAAAACCTTATTGTACTGTTCCAGCAGATGTTCATCCCTCTTGATTGCTTGCCAAACGTTAACCAAGATCTTGAAAGCTATAGCCTTATTGTCAGGTAGCTGTGGGCATGGGTCTTTCCAGGGGAGTCGCACGTAATACCCGTCAGGGCGTCGCTCGATTGTGTCATTGAATTGTTTCCATACTTTCCTATCCCTCGCTATCCGCTCTTCTCTTTCAGTGCTGGTGAATTCTTCCGTTCCTGCTGCGTCCAGAGTCCAAAACTGCTCCCATCGGTCTTGTTCATCCCGAGTGATTTCCAATTCTTCTTCTTGAATTTCTTCCATGTTCTGTGGGCCTACGGAATACATTACTGTACTGTCCATGGACCAATAATTGTTCCATGTTACTTCTTCGCTGGTCGAATTACCGTTCCCCGAAACTGGCTGCTGTCGATGTGTAGCTTTTCCCGTTGGGAGGTAACCGAGTTTCGTGGGTAAAATGTGCATTCCGGAGGGCAATTCTATTGAAGCCTGGTCTTTCCGTACGAATGACCATAGGTAATCGCAACCCAAAAGGAGGTCTGGCTTAGCCTTCCTATGGTCATGTTTCCAATTCATTACCAATCCCAGCGTATTGACAAATTCAATATCTTGAGCAGAAAGGTCGGGTGTTCTGAGCGACTTAGTTAACACGTCATGTGTGAGTACTTCTAAGTCATGTGGAGTCCCCTCTGAATCCCATACCCGTATGAGAACGCGGCTACATACCGTTTTCTGTGCCTTCTCAGCTCCAAACGTATGTAGCCTTATTTCCTTTTGTTCTAATACGGGTAACTGAAGCCTTTCCGCCAATTTCTTGTCTAAAAAGGACCGTTCCGCCCCCGTGTCCAGAAGAACCTTGATTTTCAGAAGCGCTTGAGTTCCCGGACTCATCACCATTAGTTCCCCAATTGGTAAGCATGGGCCTTCTGAAGGTTGCTCATTTGGGGTCATCTGTTGCTGGAACACTGTTGCTTCTGAAGTGCCTTCTTCGCTATTGGTTACAGTATTGGAGCGAATTGTACGGGGTTGAATAGCCTTTTTGTCCCTGTCGACCTCCTTTTTTGCCGGCTTACCAGTGTCTTTTGAATTGTTTCCCCTGGTTTTGTTATTGGGGGAATCCTTTGAGGTTTTAGATTTAAAGCAACAGGAGGTGTGATGGGCCCCTTGACAATTGAAGCACATTTTTCCCTTGCATTGGGTAGTATTGTGGCTTTGAGAGGCACATATAAGGCAGAGATTATTGCGCCTTAGATAAGCGGATCGGTCTTGGGGAGTCAAATACTTGGTGCAAGCCGTAGATGAGTGATTCCCACTACAGTACATGCAGGTATTTTTCTTCACCTGTTGAAACCGTGCCACCTTCTGGATGGGATCTGGGGCTGGTTTCGGCGCGCTGTACATTAGAAGGGTTTCCTCGGTTTCCAGGATTTCCTCTATATATTGGAACAACAGTTCCATTGTGAAAGGGTTCGCATCAGAAAGGTTTTGTTTCTTCGTGATGACTTTTCGAGTAATCCCCTGAGGGAATTTGGATAAAACCATCTTGAGAAGCCATGTGCTATTGACTTCTTCACCTTTTTCCCGTAATTGGGTAGTGATCACTTGCAGGTGTTCTAACAAGGAACGCTGGTCCTTTATGGACGGGCTACGTAGGGAACACTTATCTAGTCTCTCTACTAAAGTATTGACTAAGACTTCTTTATTATTGTACTTATTGTGAAGGAATTGGACTGCCCTAGAATAATTATCTCTGGTGACCTGAAATTTCCTTATAGCATCCCTTGCTTCACCTTTGAGTGCGTTTAGGAGGTAGTTATATTTCACCATCTCCGATATATTTTGGGAGTGGACGTTGGTATTGAAGAGTTCCCAAAAACTTTCCCATTCCCATATATTTCCCCCAAACGTTGGTATTGGTATTGGTGGGAGCTCCAGCTTTTTCATGGAGGCATGAGTCATCTGCGCATTGGCCTGGGGTTCCTCCCTTGAACTTGTTGATCGATTCGCCGGTATGACAGTGTGGGATTTCAACGCGTTAAGCTTAGCCTGCAACACGATGACGTGGTCGAATGCTGAAGCCGACAGGGCTTCACTCTTGTCCGCATAGGTCTCGAAATCTTCCCTCTCTTTTTCGTTTACTTCTGGTGCTTCATCGAGAGCTATTGCCAACTCTTGAAGGGCTCTTTCGACTCTTGAAATTGTTGAGTTGATCACACTTATGCCTTCTTCTAGCCTTTGCTGATTGTCCCGTAAGGTTTCCCGGGGTAAATCCAAATCCCCTGGAAGGTCTTCGAGCTGTTCCCCCTTAATCTTCGCGAGGATATGCTCAAGCCTATTATTGTATCTTGATAGAAGTCGTTTCTTGGTCGTAATTAGAGTGGCCATTATTGGGCGCGAATTCACTGTCCCAGGAAGCGACTAGGGTTACTACGCAGCGCTCAAAATAAGGAATCGCTACTGACCCTTATTATTCCTCCAGCACCTCTTGACTAGAACAATTGCCCCGAATCGAAGTATTGAGGCAGATAGTCAAGAAAGTTAGGCCGAAAGGCAAGAAAAAGGAATTGAAAGGCCTTGAAGAAAAAAGGCGAAAAAAGGATGAGAAAAAAATGCAGTTGGAGAAAGAACGAAAGCAACTGCAGCTTTTTTTTCTGTGATCGGAATTGTCACCAACCTGGATTCACGTCGCCGATGCACCAATTGTTGGTCCGTACCTCTTGAAATACTTGCAGTAGTGAATATCAGAACCGATCTTTATGATGCTCGCCTAAACCTCAGAAACTGAGGGCCACGCGGTATTGGTTCTTGACTTTAAGAAGTACAGCCAAGCTTAGATCACCTTTATTGATAACTTCCCAATCGATCCCAGATATTGATTGGAATACACCAAATATTGAATAAATCGGCCTGGACGATATCGTAGCACCGGAATACAGTAGCCGGCCAGAGACGGGAGATGGGAGCCGATCACCGAGAGCCAAGAGCCCCGAGCTGAGCCTCATCGTCCTTTTATACGGTCCCATCGACGTCTCTGCAATATTATGCGATCAACTTGACGATAACGCGCGAAGCTTTTAGCCTACAATTCTAGACATATTACTGATCAGCCAACTGATAACAGAAGAAGAGAAAATATTGGAAAAGAGAGAAACTTTCCTACCAATTCAGTATCTATTGTCGCGTAGCGATATACCCGCTACCAAGTATTAGG
>MU897365.1:0-13167 GCA_036418205.1 Ostertagia ostertagi | reverse complement strand
CATTCAGCCATCACCATCAAGCAGAAGTGACGGCGGGATTGGAGAACACCTTGCAGTATTGATCAGGCACTTGTGATTTCCGTGACCTGTCGCGTGAATCGTGAAAATCGCGCAAATCGCTCAAATCGCTCAAATAGGGCAAATCGCTAATGTACCAAAAACTGGCGTGTCTGACTGTTTTTGAAATACTATTGTTATTGTTGTTGAAGTGTGGTGAATAATAGGAAGAAATTTTACATGAAGATGGTTTTATTGGGGACGTTGTAAATTTGCAATCAGTAAAGCTATTCCGGTCCTGGAAACATATGTTATTCTCCAAGGTTGTAAGTGTACAATGGTATATCTGTATTATTTGAAATGCTGCAAAAAAGAAAAAAAATCATTTTGAAGGTCGTGCGCCACCATGTGGCGCACGCCGGCCCTCGGGCCCGATTAGGCGTGCGCCACCATGTGGCGCACGCCGTCCGTTATGGGTTAATACAGTGGAACTGCGCAACGTGGCCGTTGAAAACTGCGCAACGCAGGGCTCACTCTGCTCTCTCATCTCCCTGCCGGCCTTTTGAACTTCTCCGCAGCGTAGAGCAAAATGCTCGTATTTCCTGTGTATTTCACGATTTTTTCCTTTTTTCTCCACTGGCGGTCCACTCCCACCCCTACTTTCACATTTGAGTGGAATTACCTCATCAATTTAATCCTGAATTTTGCCATCTTGCTTTGAGCGACAATTCGCCGATGTCGCTTTTCTCGCCTCTATCAATCAAAGGCGCAGAGGGATCAATCTGGTGTTATTCTTGCACAAGAATGGCAGTACTGTTGCGATATGGGAGCAGACGAAAGGGAAAAGAGTCTTCGTAAAATCTTGGGTTAACGGCTTGTTCACTTGTAATGCGGCTATGCTAAGCGAATGAGAGGCTAATGGTGAGCGCGGAGAGTAGAGTTTCAGGAAAAAGCGCAGCATATGAGAAGGTGTCAACAGCCTGCTGCGCACGTGATAAATTGAAGCTGCTGAAACAGTTTCCACAAGGTTCTAGACCCTTATCGAGCCATTAATATGCACGAAGGTGGCACACAGTGAGTCACCTCTGAGGGTCTCCCCTACAGACCGAAGGGACCGTTCACCGACTTCTGCCTGGGTTGTGGCTTCAAGATGGACTGCGTTTATTCACAGACGTTTGAATGGCTATTTTTAGATCACCGTCATACTTACAGGAACGCTAAGCTAAGATAAGCTCAGTGCGCACCAGCAGTACTTCTTCTCCTGGGTGGCAAGCGGATTCACTGTTGATAGGAAAAATGAAATTCATACAATTTTTTTTCGTATCAGCACATAGCGTAGAGACCAAACAACATGAGAAATGCCTCACCCACACATGCACTTTTTGTTTGTTCTGGAGGTTCAACACTAGCCTTGTCGGAATTTCGATAACACGGAACTTTTCGTGGCCCAGAGGAAATGCACAAAGCACCAGTAGCCACACAAAAGTGTATTTATTACGATAAATTACACGCAATTTCTACACAAATGATGTTGATCAGGTAAAAGTGCAATCGGTTGTTGATAACTACTTCACTGAAAACATAGTGACATGCGAAAAACACCGAATTTATTAAACCGATACGGCGAGATACGGCGACCGAAGCCCAAGAAATGACAACAACCAAAGAAGCAGAGCATCCGACATGTCGATTGGACTTGGTGGATCTCCTCCTGCTGGACCTGTTCCATATTTTGGACGCTCCACACTTCTCGTACGGTTCCTCGTACCGTATCTCGCCTCTACATGTTCAATAAATAACTATAATGCAAGGCTGCGTACCTGCACTCTCTCCAGAATCGTCTGCGGAGTTCCGCTTCCTTACAGCCAGGGTGATTTTCGGTTGAGGAAATCCTCGACAAAGGGGTCGTATTCGACAGGGTGGGTCATAGGGGTCGTACTCGTGGGGGTCAGTAACATCAGTGGCATCACATAGGAGTGAGAGGGTGTAGCGCAGCAGAAAACGAGGATATGTGAGAAAACATGATACAAAATATACTTTGTGGTCGCTCCAGGTCATAGGTTTGGAGTGGGGTTTTAGCAAATCCAATCCAAGGAACACTCACCCCGCAACTGCGAGTGAATCGGCCATCGTTCTCTAAGTTGTTTTTCACATTATTCGCAGTACATGGCTACGAGTTCTGTTTTCGTGGCCCCGAAAGATTGGAAGGCTGAACTGGCCAAGGCGGCATGATCCAGGATTTGATTCTTCGACAGCGCGCGTATGACCCAAATAAATATTGTATTTTCCTGTACGATCCGTAATCGATTCGACACTTCCTGATGCGTCACTTCTTGCATTGCATGTTAGATCGCGATATGATGAGATAGCAGAATATTTTCCTTAAAATCAAAATTAGGTACTGCTGCGACCGAGTCCTTACGACTTTCACCATGCTTACATCCCACGACTTTCAGTTGTGAATGTAACGCCCAAAAATGAGAGTAATGACCAGCTTCTTTTTTGAAGCACTTCACGAGTCTGCGAAATTGATATGTGAAATCTGCACTATACAGGGGTGGCCAAAAAAAAAGACACTTTGCCCATGGCGCACATCATCGAACTTTTCGTCGCACAGGGAGCCGATGTTAATGAAAGTTTTACGGCGGAATATTCCTTAGGTGTTCCCCCGTAAACAGAAGCAGGCCCTCCTTCACTGCCCCCACCGTCTTCAGAATATGACGTCATCTGCCGTCACCGTCGAGCTCAACGAGGCTTACCGTAATCGCTCCGGCCTGAAGCTGCTACATAATTTCTTCAATGGATTAACTGTGAATAGCTTTTCAGAGACATTAGCTGTGACTATGCAAAACCGCTTTTGACCAGCGTTTCAGAGACGTCGTAATCGTCTATGGTATCTCGACGACCTCGTTGAGCTCGTACGTGCACACAATGTTTCCGTGGGAAAATCTTCTGATGTCGTCGGTGTAGAAGGCTGTTGTGTAGCTTGTTGATAGATTATAACGTGCTCTTCAATATTCAGTTGGGGTCATTTGATTTGGTTTCGCAACGCGTAAATAATTCCGTTTTGAATGTGAGTGAAGTGTCTCTTTTTTTGGCCACCCCTGTATATTACAAGAGAGCGTCAAGACTAGGACACCTCACAAGGGAAGGATAACAGGTCGAAGTGGCCATTTGTAACGAGACATACACCACTAGATGTGTTTTTGGACGCTGATCTCGAATCTGCTCTCCAAATCTGCGAAACGATTTTCTGAACGTAGTTATGAAGCGAGATAGTGCAGTGGCAGCTGCCCGGGCCGACGAGCAAAAGGTCGGGAGATCGACATCGGCGAGTTTCAGCTGTTTTTTCTTAACACGTTGACGACATTGTGCAGCGCATGCGCATCACACCTTGAGCACCGTGTGGGACCGTGTGCAGCGCATGCGCTGCACACACAAAATATTTATTTTTTCGCGCATGCGCTACTTCTTTTCTAATTTTTTGCATCTATTCTATAGACTACACCATAATATGACTAGACACGGCGAGGTTCATTGAATGGTTGAATATGCTCCTTTTTAGCGAAGGTTTTCTAAGCCCTACGAATTTCCCAATTGTGTTCATTCCTAGTTTCCTTTATATTCTGATAATCTTGGTCATAAAAAAGAGCAGTAGAAGTAAGTACAGACCCATATAGCAAGACATATGTTTTTAGTGGAGCAACCGCGCCAAAAATAATTTTGAGGTTCACTGCAGCAAAAGCAACTGAAACTTGCCTTTCATCGCCAGAAAACGTCAATTCGATCGATTTTTTACAGTTGTCCCTTCTGATAAGTTTGACACATCGAATATCATTCTAAACATTTTGTTGCATCCGAGTTTTGGGTATTTAAAGCTCAAAATTCACGGATTTGATGTGAGGCGGCGGCGCCTGCAAAATCGCCGTGGTCCCACGCGGCGCAAAAACCCAAAACGCGCGTTGTCGTCAACGTGTTAACAAATCGTCAAAGGATCGTATAGCCATGCCAAGTTATTAGCACTGCCTATTTCTTATAAGTGGAAGAACTGCGCAAAGAGCTATCGAACACAGTGCGCCGTCGTTTTTTGCCTGAATTGGCGCCGTGTGCATGGCCCACATTTTCGACTTTAGAATAAAATTTTCGATTTGGACTGGAAGTTCTCTGGGAGGGGTAGCTCGGTGTTCTGAACACGAAAAGTCACATCTATTTGGCAAGAAAGTGCATGACGCATGCGCTACGGGTGCCAGAGGTCATTTCGCAAATGATGCGCACAGTGTTCGAAGCACTTCGCCAGCTCTTTCCACTTGCATGATACAATCGCTGATAACTTGGCCATGGATAGAAGTTCTTTGAACAATGGTTTTAAGAAAAAGCAAAAGTAAGAACTTGCCAAGAAGTCGATCCACAACCTCTTGCTCGTCGGCCCGTGCCACTGTCATTGTACTATCTCGCTTAATAATTACGTTGAAAAAATCGTTCCGCAGTTTAGGAGCAGATTCGAGATCAGCGTTCAATACACATCTAGGGGTGTATGTCTCGTTACGAAGTGGCACTCCAACCTGGTATCTTCCCTTGTCAGAAAAGAGGAAGCGTAGCGAGCGCGAGAGAATCAGACACCCCAGCGCGTTTGCCATTAACGAACAACAACAACATTAGAAGGGAAAACATTGCATTGCCAAGGTGGATTGCGGCTCGAAGAGAGGAGAATCCTATTTAAGGCGCAATGGTAAGTTTCCTTTGCTTTCTTTCCATTTTCCAGAGCAGCTCCCACCTCTGAGTCGATAGTTAACGCTTTTCCACACCCATTAATCCCGAAGCTTGCCTTTGCAAGTGTGAGCGTTTTGTATGAAAATTCAAATTAAATTTCAGATAATAAACAAAAGCGTAGAACTCGATTAGTATATGATCGATGAATGAGATTATAGATCAGGAGGAAGGATCGACCTACACTCAAAAAATACGGATCGGCTTGAGGAACAAACCTTTAGAGCAGTTCCCCAGAGATCCAAGAGATGCCGAGATTACCATCGGGAATAAACATCTACTTCAGTTGCAGAGAACCTCACCCGTCGAATTGCCGATCTTACCGCCTGGATTGTTCAAAACACTACATCTAAAGTACGTTTCTAATGTCGCGAACAAAATGCAAACGAGGTGTTGTAGAATGGGGAAAGTACTTCCATAAATACAGCTCCCCCCATCGCACAAGTATGTTTCACAAGATTGCTAGGCTGATTTGGAAAAAAAACTTTCCACAGCCAGCCATCTCGAGGCCAGACGCGGACTCGAACACGCACCTCTCATCGGGCAAGTGCGCTAAAAGCTATGCTGCCGAGGCACCTTTCATCCTTAATCAGCTTTTCATGATGTGCTTACCTTAGCTTGTCAGCAGTCATACGTATAAATTTTAACTAGTTTTTGTTTGTTAATCCCACCTGTTGAAACGAAGGAAATTACCCGGATCGTTCTGTGCCACTTAACGAACATAGATTGCAAAGAAGAATCATGACCAATGCCTGCTGCTTTAGATGCACGTCAGACTCGGCGGCTGTGCAATTCGCGATAGCAACGGGACCGCACTTTCGCGCTAGCGAGTGCAATTGCTAGCGAAATCGCGATTGTTGAGCGATGTGTGAGCTGTATGCGATGTGCACAGCACAGACGCTCCGTACAACAGACAAGCTCTATCACGTCCATTTGTCGCCATGGATTCGCACTAATCTAGTTTGGTTTTCTAAGAGAGACCGAATTATCGTTTTTATTGCCTTCAAAAAAATGAGTTAGAATTCTTCTCATTTATTGCCAGCTATGAGAGCGCCCACGATGGAAACCATAGCACGTAATCATCAGTGATTGCTGTGAAAATGGTTGCGTGCTTAAGTCACGTCAGCTTTATTGTAGTTTCTACTACGACATAGAGGGCGGAAATGTATTATGTGACCAACATATGTACTTCAGTTATGCTAAAATTGTCTTTTTTCTGTGAATATCCCGTACCAAACAATTCCTTGTGTAGAGTATCGAGCCAGGTAGGAATTTGGACGCGAAAATCACCCTGTTGTCGTTGGAAGGTCAAGAGAATCGTCAGCTCGCCGCAACTCTGCTCGTGACAAATCTCGTGGCATGGGGTGGAGACTTCAGGAAGAGATTCGCGTCAGGTTTGCTCAAAGACGGCTTGTTATTGCCCATCAGATGTGATGTCGAGATGAGAAGCTTTCACCCATGATATTGTATCCTCAGTGTTAGAGTTATATCATTGGCTATGTAGCTCCAACAACGTTTGAAACTTTTCTGTCACTTCTTGCAAAATGTCTATCTAGGCACCTGTTAAAGAGGCGATTTAGTTGAGTCTTACACAGAGTCAACGCACTAGAGTCAATCCATGGCAAAACCGAAAGTGCATGTCACCAACGATTCAAAACCACTACAAAGGCTACTAGAATGCATAACAATAAAGCACGTCCACTGCCCGGATAATGTGAGATAATGATATGTATAAAAGGCAAATTGTGAAAGCCGTCCTTGTCGGCTCATATCTATAGATGCCATCTTCACGTAATCAACTCTCAACAGATAAGCTAATCTATTTGGTCATTCTGGTCTGCGGTATGTACTCCACAGCAGAAGGCTGCATAGTTGGGTGGATGCGGATGGGACCACTTGATCATCAACCTCAAGAACTACAAGATCTTCTTAGAGGTTACCATCACAGATTAGTGGGTCTTTCCGTTTCGTTTGGAGAGTACCGTATACAGAACGCATCTTTCTCAGAACAATGGAACTTTTGTGTCGTACTATTTTGGATATCCGGTCGAAACTGAACTGACGAGGGTGTCTTTGTCTGCCTGCGTCTTCACGGATTGGGTAAGTGAAACAGTGACTGTAAAGAGACTGAATTATGCATCCAAAATGTGGATGCCACAACGAAGATGAACTTAGCACAATCTAGGTGATCACGTTTGCCTGCCGAAAGTGGATATTGAACCATAGAGGAAAGTGCCGATCATATGAACTCAAGAAAAGAGATTTTGCGGCTTATCATGCGAGCTGCACTAAAATGAAGTCTATGCGATAAAGTGTGCGCACCATTTTTCTGCTCCTTCACGTATGTTTCGTGCTAAATAAATCATTGCTGTTGAATACATACAGTAAGCATAAATAATACACGTTTTCAAACGTTGCAGTCAAAATAGACATGTTCAGCTCCAACTGATAGGAGAATTACTATTACGGACGCCCTGGCAACTGGAGCTGAGCAGCAAGCAGAGCTGCTTGGAGTCATGATGACGAATATTGCGCTCTTCTGGTACGGATCACGTTCGATTAATCTTCGTGTTTAGATTCAGCTTTGAGCGCATCATACTCACGGCGAACTCTGTTTTGAATTGCGTTATATGTACACAGAATTATTAATTCAATTAATAAGAGGGTACTTAACGTATTTGTTAGATAGAGGTCATAGATCTCACTTGCTCTATGCGGCAAACTGCGCGGTATGCCGATATGTATTTGTTGGATAGAGGTCATAGATCTCACTTGCTCTATGCGGCAAACTGCGTGGTATGCCGATATGTGAGTCACATGTCTCACACTCTACATAGCATCTAACCCTCGAAAAACTGGAGAAATTGGTTGGTAACTACATGATGCGACCATGCTCCGAGGAAGAGAATTTTTGTTTTATGCCCTATAAAGTGAGAGAGAAGATTTCAAGTCAATATAATAATGGGTCATGTAACAAAGTTTCTCCCAACATAAAGAATGAACAAACTTCATTCGACGAAACAGAGAAGTAGGACATCAAGGGAGCAACGACTCCCGCCTAGAAACAAGAAAAATGACCAGATAGCTCAACCAAGAGAAGCAATAGAAAAGAAGACTTGTTGAAACCTTCAAATTTAAATGCTAAGAGGATAAAGGATAAAGCATTTGCCGTTGATCAATCCCTTTTTGGGATGCGGCACGCATTCTACTTCCATTTGTACATTCAAAGTGGACGTTTGAATGCGATGTGGCCTATACAATGACTTGCGGGGCCAGCCGATGTACATGTCAGCGTTTTACTCTCCAGGCAAACCTGGTGCCAATTAACACATGACAGTGAGACGGGGGCTTCTCACTTTGAGCACCACTTGGTCACTGAGACGATGTTGCGAGTCATCCCTTTTCTCTGGCGCATGCGCGGCTTCTTCCCTATTTGTTTGTCTCTATGCTACGGATTACAGCATAGAATAATTGTAACAGACATGGCTCCGGTATGGTCAGATGTGCTCCAGTTGAGCAGAACTTTTTCAAGTGGGGCGAAAGCTAGCTCGGTCCATTCCTCGTTTCTTGGAACCACCAAATCAGAGGTATAGTATCTACTCGCAACTGATGCTTTCTTTGAAATGAGTCCGGGAATTGACTCAGAACCGTACTTATCGTTATCAGCTTGTCGTTACTCTATCTTCGATGTAGCAATACGTATAAGTCGAAAATTGTAGCATTTCGGGCCTCTTTGTAATATTACACTCAACACTTCCTGTCAAATACAGATCACTACAACCTGAGAAGCTGTCTTCAGGTGTCCACTTTCTTTGCAAAAGCCTTGAAGGTGACAGCAAATATGTCCCTGTTTAGAATATGTTCAATTATTCCAAATTTAGAGCAACCTCCACTGCAGAGTTTCCACAATATTTCAGTGCCCATACATTGCTCATGAAAAAAGCCTGCAATCAATAGCATTCGCAAGTAATTAGGAAGCGCTATCCGCCGAGGTACAACATCGTTTCACAAGAGCAATAATTAGCTGATAGATTGAGTGTTATCGGGGAGAAGGATGTCCTATGCAGAAAGCTTGGCGAAGTATCACACCCGTAGTGCTGGCCGGAACTTATTTTCACAAAACATGTACTTTGTTATTGGACGCCTTTCTGGGACGATTACTGATGTTCAGAACACGAAACGTTTTCCATGCCACCAGAAAAAAAATTCACGAGCAACTACACAACAGCTTCCGCCACCGGTGATAAAGTGCATACACATTATAGTGATGGATATAAAAGTACAGGATTGAGTGCGCCCTTGACATTCGTCTGTTTGCCTTTACTCACTGGTTATACACCGACAACCATTAAGGATGCAATTGATTGTTTTGGCCGTCGTGTTCTGGGTGGCACACACGAAAAGGTGTCATGAAGTTACAGGTCGCTGGTTTGAACAGCTTGATAATGCTACTCAAACCCTCCTCAGAGAAGAATTCAGTGAAAAACTTTGTACGTGTTCTCACAAATGTTAGGTTTCGTGAAAAATAGTATGCTTTCGACAGTTATATGGAATATGTTGCAGGGTCCCGAAGATTACATCCTGACATATCAACTGTTTACGCGCGATTGCTTAACAAAACAAACTCATTTCGTCAATGGCGTTTTTCACAGAAGGGGTTCGTTGCATTTTCCTATATGTGACATGAAATCTTAGTAGCGTACAGTACATTACACTCATTGTCATGGATCTCTTCCAGTCAAAAGTGTGAGCGATAAAGCTTGATAGGTTTCCACATTAAGAACAATTACCAAACGATTACCACCTACCTCATCACTGTACGGAATGGAACGGAATGGGGCTTTTCGAGATTGTGTCCGAACGGATTCTATAGTAATTTGTACAAGGATGATTGTGGCGAGCTGACTTATCTATCTTCATAATGTATAATGCAACAATTGTGAAAAAAACGTCTTGAATAAAACTTTTAAAAAAAATTTTAACCGTCGGCGTATTTTCTTGGCAGTAGTTTTATACAGCACTTATACTTCATGCAGAGTTACAGATTTACTATGAATAGTATCGAGAATTAAATAATTGAATGCCTCAAAAATTGAAAGGTTGTAGAGCTCTCCTCTCAGGTGTGACGCCCATAATGATCTACTTCAACCTTCTACCCCCAGGCAGGGTCAACCCTATGTTGCGACAAGTACCGAAAGGAGGGCGTGTTTGGTTCAGCTTGTAGGGGGGTTCGTACTGTCTCGGTGGCCGGCAGTGGCAACAGAGCCCTTTACGTCGCACAGGACCAAGCCATAAAAAGGGAGATCTTGGGCCCCAGAAATAGCAGCAGAGGACTGTAGCACTGTCGAAAAAATGTGCTCTTACCATGACATGGATCCAGCCGAAACCACATATGAAACTAAAGTGGAGTATGCTTGAGACAGCATGGTTAGTAGCCAGGTCAGTGAAAAAAACCTGCGTTTCCAAGAAATGGCTTGAGAATGTCCCGTCGCAACGCGACTAATTTTTGAACTGCTGAATTTTCAAGAACGTTCGGAGACTTTTTAGATTTAGAAAGCATGAATCCTGAAGTTTGTCAAGATGAGTTCAGCTTTCGAAATCGACGACCTTGAACAAAGTTATGATCGTCCAAATGTTAAAGTCGCATTTGCATCAAGAAAAAAGTTCCAATGTGCTAAATTTTTATAAATTAGCTTCCGAGGAATATGTAGCCATGATTGGAGAGAGGATATGAAATCTTTTTTTTTCAAATCAAGTAACTTCGGCGCAATAGCTTGATTATGAAGGAAAAATTCCAGTGTAATTTCATTTCTTGGTTAATAGCTTATTCATTTCAAAGTTGTTAGAGAACAAATGCGCTTTACTTAGAAAGAATGAGCCTCGGGATCCAAAATCCACCTCCATCTTCCGAAGTACCTGAAATTTAACGAAGAAAAATTCGTCTACATTTCAATGACCCCGTTCGCCACCTGTTCCCGACCAGCAACATCGTCAGGGTGCGATTCATCACATTCGAAACGCAATCAATACGTGTTGCCATTCATTTCCACCTCTAACTTCTAAATTCTGGATCCCTCGGGACGTCAAACGAACACCTGGACGACCGCCGGCCCGATGGTCAGACTTCTTCACGAAAGCTCTGAACGAAAGGAATGAAGGACATCGTGTCCCTCGAGCGAGGAGGGTCCACTGGACAACTCTTGCACGCGACAGGGACGAATGGAGACGTTGCTGGCGCCCGCTCGAGCAATTCGATGATCAACGGGACGACAGGTGATACAGGTGATACTTTCTAAATTATTATTACATTATTATTATTACACCTACTATTACACCTATTCGTATCAAATCGCCCACAAGGGGGGGGGGGCGTAAAATAGTTCCAAAAAGCGCCAGCGATAGGGTTGACCCTGCCTCCAGGACCATCGAGTAGCGTGTATTGCGCCCGTAAATGGTGGCTGTGTAGGTGAGATGCCAGTGTGCTTCAAGACAATGGCTTCCGTCCTGGCACAATCGAAGGTGGTCGCTTGAGAGGGTTCTGTGGGCTAGAATAAAGCAACTCTGAGTGACTTCCCTCCGATTTGTGAAATAGTGTTAAAATAAGGGGACACTAGAAAATTTCATCAAAATGTGCGAAATGAGACCCTCATTTTGGCCGCTGATTTTTCACTATTCACGCTTGAAATCGCACCTGACATACTTATTCGACGCCGCATACATTGTGAGCTACTAATTCTACAGGGTAGCAGTAATACATGCGGCGCTTCTATAAAAAATGCCACATTAGTTTTGACATAAGTAGTTGCTATATGCGTATGGTATGGTACTGAGTCTGCACTGATTGTGCGGGGCAAAATGACGAAAGTCACAGTGCTAAAGAGACGACACACCTTAAACAGTTGAGGACCGTGTGACAACGTCATCCCACACTCTTTCGGCCGCGTGTGGCACTGTGAAACAGGACTGTGACGATACTGTGTCACAGTCCTGTTTCAGCTGGTTTTCGTTCATTTTTTTCGACGACTTCTCTTTGTAGTTTATACGCCAGGCTCTGACTTTATTACATAAAACGTGGTCCCGGGAAATAAATGTTGCTTTTTGAGTTGCTAAAAGTGCCATAGTCTGTTGCACGACAGAGGACATTTGTGTGCTACGTGAGGAAACACGTCAAAACGGTAATGTCTGAGAGAGCTTTTATGGGGCCAACAAAGGTACTCGTAAGGTCTTGTAAGAGCTGCTAAATCTCTCAGAAAAGCGGCATTTGAAGCAACAGTCCCTGTAGGGTCTGTTTCCTTCAACACTAATGTAAAGCCGAAAAAGAGAGTGAAACGCCTCTGACATGGGTGAAGCCGAAAACGTTCGGAAACGCCCACTTTTGAGCCGTGGAGATCGCGTGATCGGCTGCGGAGGCATTGGCGATAGTTCTAGGACCATGAAGAGTATTTGAACTCGATGCTTCAAAAGCAATCAATGTGGTGTGAAGATTTTTTTGACTTTTTGCAGACAGGCGCACTTTTTCCTGGGCGGAGAAAGCAATTGCACTGCATAAAGCAAATGCGCCTCCTGCAATTGCTAGCCATTAGCCAGCAGTTGCAATTAAGACGTATTTGCTGCGGGCAAGTTCATACACTCATCCGAGGCTCCTCTTCCTTCAAGGGGAAGACGGGGAGTCCTGTTCAAAGGTTCCTCGGCGTTTCTGCTTTTCTCTAAATTATAAGTCAAGTCATCATCCACATCTTCCTTATCGACCGTTTTTAGCCTGCCAGTTCTTTCTGGAATCGTTGCTTTAAGGGAAGATAACAAATCAAAAACTACAACTGAGCTGCGCCAAACTTGCAAGGAGCTTTATTTCTAGGCGAATAATCAGACTTTTTAATTTTTTCTTTTATTAACCGTTCGCGTTGTCTGAACTCGTTGATTATACGAAAGCGTCAACGGATATAATGGGTTTTGACACGTTTTCTTTTGTCGCAGCGGACCTAACAATTGTATCGTCCATACCCCGTTGCTCACATAGGCCACTCATTATTTCGTTTTAGTGCCCGCATTAAAGCTTCAGAATGTAACGAGTTTGACATGTTTCCCTAAATTAACAGCGGCAGGAACATCTGCAGTAGCATGTTCCCCTTCAGACAATAAGCCCGTAGATAATTCTTCAAATCAAGTGTCCTTGTGGGACCGCGTGACATGATATCGTGTCACATCCACGCGACAAGAAAAAAGCGCGCAATCCCGTTAAGTCGACGTCGATAAAAGTAGTCTCAACACCCGTTCTTTTAGTGGGGGCGCTGTTCATTGCTGATCCATTGCTGCTTTTGTCACCATGGTATCCCACACCGCCCGCAAGCTCCCGGAGCCATTTTGGCCCCTGTTCATGAATTCCGCGCTTGGAAGTGCTATGGC
>MU897363.1:0-10073 GCA_036418205.1 Ostertagia ostertagi | reverse complement strand
CAATATGTAATACATTTTATATATTGTGCTTTTGTACCAAGTTCTATGCTTGCGTGGGCCCTCTTGTACCTGAATTATGAGTTTTGAAAGCACCTTCCATTCAACACATCAATGCCAATGCGAGTTTTGGTGATATTGGCCATGTGGGACCGACGCGATTTTGCGACTGCATTTGTCGCGGTACACATATCCTGCACGGTCCAACAAGGTCCGTTTTCTGAAGCTCGAACGTATAAACAACTTTAGGGAGCGGTGACGAAGTAAGCTAGCCTACATGATAAAACACTAACAAGGATGTCTCCAGGCAGACTTTTGATGAAGTCACTTGTACAAAATGGATCAAATTGAAGCCTTGTTGAAGAGTGTTCGTGTAGTTTTTTCTCACCTGTAAAAGTTGGAACTTCTTACAGCTTGGCAAATTTATCGTTCTCAACGTTTTGACGAAATATTCAAATGTCATTCACAATTTTACTTTTTTCTTAAGAGTTAGTGTGAGTTTGAGCTGAATTGAAAAGTTCACGAGTTTTGGAAACCTTTGTTAAACTGAAGCATATTTAACTATTCCATGGACCACAAACGGTTATAGTTAATCTAAAATATCCTTCTAATATTATAAAGCGCTAACTTTGTGTGTCGGTTTGTGTATCTGTATGTGTGTGTGTGTGTGTGTGTGTGTGGTGTGTGTGTGTGTATGTACAGTCGAGATCCGTAAGTTGGGGTAGGCGTGTCACCGGAAGTGACGTGGACTTGATAGAGGTTGCGTAGGTAAGTCGCTGCCAGCATGCTTTGCTGATATCTCGCGATATATATTGGAAGCACCTTATCCACATAGATTCTATCAAGTACACGTCACTTCCGGTGACACGCCTACCCCAACTTACGGATCTCGAAGTATGTATGTGTGTCCGTCCGCAAAATGAAGTGAGTGAGAAGGAAGCTCATGGGATAAACAAACCGCTAACAAATCGGGTAGCTTACAGGATTTGAGATATCAATGTTTTGTAGATAGTTGTGATAACACTCTTCAGGGCTATATAAACACCTGCTTAGCACACTTCCGTTCATTCCACATGGTGCTGCAGTGGCAGCTGGAGGGCAGTGGAGAGAGGAAGGGAGGATGAGGAAGGGAAGCGAAAAATCTACCGTCATATCATGATTGTGTCCCTTCTACTGTATGAAACACCATTGTGTTGCATACGCGTCACTTCCAGGAGGTGTTGGTGTCACAGGAGGAAGGGACCATAGCGGAGGATAGAAAGCTTGCGCAGGAAAGGAAGGTCCCGGCGGTTGACGGGGGACTAATCTGGTCTGTGTAATAAAATCGATAACAAAAACTATGGACCGAATGTCCTGCATCTGCGAAAAAATGATGAATTGCGGTTCAATATCCGATCTATAAAATAGAAACATAAACTTTGGAAGAAGTCCTGCACCTGCGAAAAAATGATGGAATGGGTATCCAAAAAATCACTCGTCTCGCCGCACGGTCTTCCGACGTGGCCTGCAAGTGCGGGATATACAGGGGTGGCCAAAAAAAAGAGACACTTCACTCAACATTCAAAACGGAATTATTTACGCGTCGCGAAACCAAACCAAATGACCCCAACTGAATATTGAAGAGCACGTTATAATCTATCAACAAGCTACACAACAGCCTTCTACACCGACGACCACATCAGGGACGGTAGCAAAGTACCCTTAACTCGCAATCAGAAGTAACGATCGGAGATTCTAAGCAAAGAATAAAGAATGGAGAGTGCGATCCAGCCCAGATCAAGCAAGAGCTTCCTACTTTAGATTTCAGACGACAAAATATCAGGAAACGAATAAATAAGAAAAAAAAGGTTGCAAAAGTACCTGAAGATTATGGATCGCAGCTGCATTCTTTGATTCCTAACAGGTTGAGCTGGTCAGAGAAGAAAAAAGAGCACGGGATTGAAGAGGCGCAGTCACCACGTCTGACACGTATGACCCTCCAGTAAAAAGTCCTTCGAGCAGGGTCAACCGTCCGTTCGAACTGTTCGAACGAAGGGGTCGCATTTTGGTCGGAAGGGGGTCGCAATTTCGAGGACTGCCAGCCACAGGCGCGTGCGTGGCGTATCCGAGGGCAAGAATTGTTTGTGCAGACCGCATTAGATTCGATTAATTATGCACAGAGAGACAGTTTTTAGGCAAATTACGGTGTTTTCCTTGAGGAATAGAGAACAGTTGAATGCATCTCCATGAAAAGTTTGACTTCTTGTGGCTGAAATTGAACTTCTTCGGGAACCTACTTTTCTACGGACGGTTCTTCCACAAAATCGTGAAACACATAAGAAAGAAGAAACCTCGCGGTCTTCAAAAATGTCTTCGCCTCTTTCCAACATGCTCTTTGAAGGAAGTTATTATTGCTGAAAGCTCGAAACCTCGCATGTGCTGCTCAAAAACCTATGGGATCCAAATGTTCGAACGTGGGATTTTCTCGAAAAATGAACTTTGAAAAATGGTTTAGGGCTTGTTAGAAAGAGCAAAACCTGCTCTTTCACCCCATGGAAAGAGGGAAACACAGCAATCAAAATGAAGTGAGTTATAGTCGCTGAAAGCTTAAAAACTCGGTTTTGCACGGGAACTGTTCGAACGGGGCAAATTTTTGAAAAAGGGGACAATCACTTAACTTTTTATAATCTTTTGTTAGAGAAATATTTGAAGTTTCTAAAACTTTTCACAAATTTCCAAAATGTCGCATACGAAAGATTTTATGGGCCTCTCAAAGTTGGAGGTGCGCCTTCTCAGAATTTTGGGTTTTCCGCTTCTGACAGAAATACTTTTGGGAGAGTTAGGTCATCCTTGCAATTTTCTGTAAAGCCACCTCAGGCACAGTTTAAACCTACCTCAATAAGTGAAACAAATACGTCTCAAGAAAGTTACACTCTCCTAAAACTTTTTCTTCGCCGCGTCCCAGTTTTCCAGCGTCCGGGTGATACCTGCCGCGCTCCAAGGTTGACGCCGCAACGCAAACGCTTTCTGCGGCGGTTTCTGACGCAATCATGTCAGTCCTACTCTTCTTTAATCCTTCCTCTTTTTTCAGCTGTTTGAGCAGAAGTTCGTCAGTCTTCATGTTACTTGTTGGATATCCCTCCATTTGGTCTTACACATTTCGCTTTCATCCTCATTTTGGCGTGATTGTGAGCGAACAAAAATTTTGATCTCGCGAGGCTAACCATAAAAAATAGCTTTCATTAGCCAGTGCCCTGTGATTCTTGCTCCTTTGGGGCTCATCTTAGGAGATGCATTGATGGAGAACGTAACTCTCTTTGATTTACTCCCTTGAACTGCTCTTGTGATTCTTTCGGAAGCATGAAGTTTGAAGTTTTGGGCAACATGAAAAAAATATTGAATTTTTTTCAGAAATTCAATGATTTTTTGAAAACAATTCAATTCAAATTTCAGTGAAGATCTCAATATTCAAATGTTCTGTTCATATTTCATGGAAGTTCATTGTCCATTTGAAAACAATGAACTTACGAACTTACGAACACAACATTTGAATATTGAATTCTTTACTGAACATTTGAATTGAATTTTTTTCAAAAAATCATTGAATTTTTTTGAAAAAAATTCAATGATTTTTTGAAAAGAATTCAATTCAAATGCCAGTGAAGAATTCAATATTCAAATGTTTTGTTCTATGTCATGGAAGTTCATTGTCTTTAAAAGGTTTTAGTTCACTGTCTTTGAAGTAAAATGAGTGAAATAAATATTTCACTTAACATTTAGTCAGCACATTCGGCACTTCCATTACCTAAGAGGGGGTCGCAACTGGACCCCCTTGAGATAAGGGGGTGACCCCCTTGAGAAAAGGGGGTCGCAAAAACCCTGAAAATGTTCGAACGTGACGGTTGACCCTGGCTTGGAGTACTTTTTACTCGTGGGTCAACGTGGCGTCTGCGCCTCCTCGACCTCACACTATTTCTTTTCTCTGCCTAATTACGAATTAGGTTTACAAGTTAACTCTCTAACTACTAATTAAAATGGTTTTTTTGGTTATGATCTAACTGTAGGTTAAACAAGACTTAATGTGTTGAGAAGCGCTCTGAACCTGTTATCTAAACTGACTTTGGTCTGAGCTAATCTCGACACGTTAAGTCTGAATTAATGAAGGTTTGCTACCGTCCCAGAAGATTTTCCCACGGAAGCATTGTGCGCGGTACGATCTCAACGAGGTCGTTGAGATACCATAGACGATTACGACGTCTCTGAAACGCAGGTCAAAAGCGGTTTTGCACATTCACAGCTAATGTCTCTGGAAGCTATTCAACAATTAATTCACTGAGGAAATTGTGTAGCAGCTTCAGGTCGGAGCGATTTCGGTAAGCCTCGTTGAGCTCGACGGTGACGGCAGATGACGTCATATTCTGGAGACGGCAGGGGCAGTGAAGGAGTGCTTGCTTCTGTTTACGGAGGAACAACTAAGGAATATAACGCCATAAACTTTCATTAACATCGGCTCCAACTCGGGCTTGAGTGGTTCTTTTTTTTTGGCCAACCCTGTATAATCCCCGCGGTTGACCGTCAATGTGATAAGAGACCTTCCTGTCCGCTCGCCACAGGTTGGGACTCCTAGATAAGGCCAGGAACACGTACAGCGTAATGTTTGGTATTAAGAAACTCGCATTCCGAACTTTAGCCTTCGTTCTCTCCCATTTCGGCGGGCGCCCACCATGAGCGGGCTTCAATTGGCTGACATGTCGTGGATGTTCCTACGTGCTCATGCACGAGAAGCTCGATTGCGAAATTCTTGTCATCATGGTTCAGCCTTGTTATCCACATTCAACCATTCAACCTCAAGACGTGCAAGATGACTACATACATAGTTGAGAGCAGGGTCGGTCCTATCGTTGCTACCTTTTGGATTTTTTACGACCCCCCCCCCTTCATGGGTGATTTCGTACGACCACCCCCTGCGTGTAGCTCAAAGTGATGATAAGATTACTTAAACAATAAAAAACAGCATGGAATTTGGACATAAAGTCATTTGTGACGCGGACCTCATGGCTGAGGGCTAAAGGATTGACAGGTTTTGAATGTGGTGGATCGCGCCCTCGGTGACTGCAATGGGGCGCGTTTGTTGAATGGGAACAGGTGTCGAAAGGGGAAATTGAGAAGTAGAGGAATTTTTCCTTGTAAAATTTCAGGTTCCTCGGAAGACGGAGGTGGTTCTGGATCACCGACGGTCATCCTTCTTAAGTAGAGCGGATTTGTTCTTAAACAATCTGAAATAATTAAGTTATTGAGCAAGAAATGAATTTGCACTACAATTTTCACCTTCCTCTTTTTAGGGCTATAACTTTCTTTCATATTCGAGCTTTTGCGCCGGAGTTATTTGATTTAAAAAATTCAAATCATTCTCTCTCCAATCATGGCTGAAAATTCATCGAAAGCTAATTTAGTAAAAATTTAGCACGTTGGAACTTTTTTCTGTGCAAATGCGACTTTTCAACCTTTAAACGATCATAACTTCCTTCAAACTCATTTATTTGGGAAGCTGAACCCGGTATGAGAAACTACAGGATTCAAGCTTTCTAAAAAGTACCCAAACGTTTTCTTAAAAGTCAGTAATTCAAAAATTAGTCCCGTTGCTACATTTTAGGGGGGTTCGCGGAACTATTTTTCTGAAACCGCGACTTTTCAACCTTTAAACGATCATAACTTCCTTCAAACTCATTTATTTGGGAAGCTGAACCCGGTATGAGAAACTAGAGGATTCAAGCTTTCTAAAAAGTACCCAAAAGTTTCTTAAAAGTCAGTAGTTCAAAAATTAGTCCCGTTGCTACATTTTTGAAGGGGCATTCTCCAAGCCATTCTCTTAAGAAAGCGGGTTTTTTAGGTTTCACTGGCCGCAACCTCCAGGGAAAAATATCGTGTTGACCATAGGATGTGTTAGAATGCTTTGTGCATGCGCTTGCACTGATATCCCCTGCCTTGGTGTGCGCCACGCCTCGGTCGCGCTTCTGATTAGCTGATTCATTTGAAAGCTCATTCAGAAGGAAGCGGCTTACAGATGCTCTAGCATCAATTATCTTGCGTAAACGTAATGTGGTGACTATTGTCCATGTTGTCTTAGGCAATACTCCAGCTACACTTTAGTTTCAAATGTGGTTTCGTGGTGGACCCATGTCATGGTGGGAGCACTTTTTGAACGATGCTACATGTCTTGCAGCTGCTGCAAGTCTTCCTTTCTCATGCTCTTCCTGAAACATGGTTATGATCAGTAGGGAGATTACCACAAATCCCACTGCCGGCCACCGAGAGAGTACGACCCCCCCCTCCGGGTCCATCCAAGTACGACCCCCCCGTTGCTACTTGTAGCAACATAGGGTTGACCCTGGTTGAGAGTAGGAGGTACCACATAAACGATAGAAATTTAACTAACGTGCACCTCTACCATCTGCTCGCTCCCTCACTTCAACTGATGCTTATAGCATGACGATTCTAGATCCCTCGAAACTTTGAGATCTGGTAAATCTTTTAATTCTTTTGGGTAGTCCTTTGTGGCGCTAGTTACTATTGGTAACTAGCGCACAAACTGTTGCGAGCCCCAGCGTCTTTTGTGGCCACATTTTGGAAGGCGTGACAGACAGGTCCCAACTCAAAAGACCTACCATGGCGCTGGTGCCCTGTGGCAAATGAGATAATGAGAACAATGTGACTAACCGCCCTGAGATAATCGCGCTAACCTTAGCACGCAACGTGGAATTACGAGTGGTTACAAGAATATGCCGACAGACAGTTAGCCGTTTTCCCTCAAAAAGCGAGAAAGTGTCGGGTGCAGACCATGCACCACAAGTGACGACGGCCTTCACAAAATGTTAATGTTTTCTGCCAATGAAATGATTAGCCTGTTGCAGTTGTATTCTATCGATTGTCACTAATTACAACTATCATTTACCAGAAATCAGCTATCACTATGAACAACTTCTAACCAGATTTACTTGGAGGCCGTCGTCAGTTGTGGTGTTTGGTCTGCACCCGACACTTTCTCGCTTTTTGAAGGGGAGGTTAGATATGTTAGCCTCATCGAGGTTTCTTGATGTGGTTCTGTTCGAAAAACTCGTCTACACCCTTTCCTCGCCACCATTATCAATCGCTGTTACCTCACCAATTTGATCCGTGGTTGTCGCTATAAAAACAATTGTAAAGCATTCAATGTGCCGCATTATTTAGAAACCAATGCCTTAGAGACGCATGGGTCCTTTTTTCAAAGGCTTACTGAATATGACATCAAATCTCTCTCACAAATAGTGGGCTCAATTTCAAAAATATAGCGTTCTATTTGGCATTATCTGATTATTTTATGTACTTTTTGTGGTCCAATATTCTGCGTATTTGAAACCGAATCGATTACGCATTGGTAGCCGGAGTCCATTGAGCACTTCACGAATTGGAAGGGTGCATAGACCGAACCGCTTTTTGTGGCACTTCGTACGAGCAGCTGTTGCGGAATTCAAACACATTGCTCGTCATTAAGTGCACATCGCTTTTCAATCCTCGCCTCTTCCCATTCCAAACAAATAAATTATTCAAAAACGAGGCTACACGTGAATAATTTGTAATATATAATACTTATAATAGGGCGGAAGTGGTGTAGTGGCAAGTGGCACGCTTACCACGCGAGCGGTCCGGGGATCAAATCCTGGGTCGTGAGTCGCCCGGGCCAACCAAGCCTTCCATCCCTCCGGGGTCGGTTAATTGGTACCAGACTTGTCTGGGAGGATAAAAACACTGACTTGTACATCGGCTGGCCCCCGCAAGTCATTGTATAGGCCACATCGCATTCAAACGCCACTACGAATGTACAAATGGAAGTAGAATGCGTGCCGCATCCCAAAAAGGGATTGATCAACGGCAAATGCTTTATCCTTTTTATATACTTTATAGTAATTTCTTTCTAAATCCATCGGAAACATCCAAGTTTTAAATAAAATAGAGTACCGTTTTGAGCTTCTCTCTAGCAGCTATCATTTGGAAAATTTTCAGTTTGATTCTTTGTCGTGTCGTTCTTCTTTCCCCTACATATTCGGTATATATATATTATTTTACTTTTATTATACCCAATAAAACACAGTCTTTCTTCCTGTTTCTGCCATTTCAGTTTCGCTCAAAGCATGAGGCTTGAGGTTAGAACGACGTGTTTGACAGTTTCTTGGGATTTCATTCTACCTGAATGGGATCCTCCATGCCTACTCATTCCTTTAGTAGGTAACCATGGGCATATGGCTTACAGCAATCATCAGACTCTTGAGGCTGCTTCCTCTCTCCTTCAGGCACGTACCCCAGAGCTGACGTCGATGTAAACATACGACTCTTGCGTTGAACGAGCCGAAATTCAGTGAACAACTTGTGGCAAGCAGCCCTTCAGTCGTTTCGCCACACGCATTAACCTCTCTTCTAAAAGTTTCTATCAGCGCTTTTTTAGAAATGACTAGTAGTTCGGACAAGAATGACGTCATTCCATTCATTTGAATTAAGGATCTCTGGAACCCCCCTCTTAGCGAAACGGCTTGTTTTTTTTTTGGATTGCGGCTCTTCTGAACCTCTAAGCAAAGGAAATGCATGCTCCTATGCCTAGAGGTCCTTGAAATCAATCATGTTTTTTTACGGTGCTGGATCATTTTGCTGGGAATGCTCACTTCAACAAGCGGTCATCGGTTGACGTAGTAAAAAATATTTCTGTCTGGGGTTCGCCATTCAAAGATCAGTCCGAAATAGCTTAGTGCGATAAAAAGGCAAACTTTTGTCGCAGAACCCATTTTCCCAATGTAAACTTGCGTTGAGTGAGCTCAATAGATAAGTTCGCCATTAGATAAGGACCTGATAAGGTCTGGCCTCGCTCTTACCCCTTCCCCTGTCATGACGCTTGATGCAAAGGCTTCGACTCAATTCCTGCTATTTCTTTGAGCCATCTTCAGGGTACAGTGGCATTGAATACATTCAAAATGAGGGTAGCATCTCCTCAACGATGAAGGATGCTGACTGGTGCACGCCCAGCCCCAATAAGGACCCTCTGCGGCTCTGGAACCTCCTTTACGAGTTCGGTGAGTGGGACACCGCCCAGGACTGGCTGGCCTGAACGTTGAGGGTTGCGCACGGGCCACTGTAACATCTAGATTCATCACTGTATCGATCTGAACTGCGGCGGTGCTGTAAAGTTCTGAAAGGTAGCCTTGGCGTTCCCACGGGATGACATGCACTTTGCCACCCAACTTTTGTACTTCAACAAAAACAATCATAGTCT
Organism: Ostertagia ostertagi; assembly: GCA_036418205.1. NCBI lineage: Eukaryota > Metazoa > Nematoda > Chromadorea > Rhabditida > Trichostrongylidae > Ostertagia > Ostertagia ostertagi. The sequence continues at coordinate 799 of MU897363.1, read as the reverse complement.
AGCTCTTACTGCGGTTTCGAAATTTTTGAGAAGTTTACTGTTGCTGGAAATAAATAGATTGTCCCCTTTGTTTGATAAGGTCTAATATTTTTTATTTGTTTATTTTTGAATCGGAACAGGTCTCACTTGAGGACATAGGGCCACTAGGAGTTATTCAATTTGTCCAAATGCTTTTTGCAGTTGTCGTAAACTTTGCAAGGGCGACTCGCATCGATAACAGCACTCGATTGATTTCCTGCGCTGCACATTTGCTTCATTCTCGTCTCCAATTTGCTCTTCTTTTTGCTTTTGTTGCCTCTCCCATACTGGATTTGATTTCCTCCATCAAGCACGTAAACACAAAATTTTCGACACCCTTGTTTTCCCACAGATCGATTGCCTTTCGATGTCGTTTCTTGTTTTTGCTTTCTTGTTCGCCTTCCACTATTTTACGAGGCCATATCATTATGCTCGCTGGGTGGCAGGCGTTGGCGATCACCCGCCTGCGTTGGGCTGAATGCCAGCCGTCGCGATGGCCCCCTCAATAAGCTAGCTTCCTTATGCGGAACTTGAAGGATAATGGCAAGACAGAGAGGATGGAAATTTTCGCAGCATCCTTTCCTCACTTCCCACTAGTTTCAATCTGCGAATTATTCAGGTCTTTAGCATCTGTAGCCTTTCGAATCTGTCGTTTTCTGTTGTTTGAATGTAATATCACTAGGTTTTTTTTGTCCTCAATGCACTGTAAACGGAAGCTTTCTTCATGGCCGAGTATTCCTTAGGCCAACAAAAGCTTCTTGTCCCTTTCTGGTTTGTTAAA
>MU897356.1:0-13182 GCA_036418205.1 Ostertagia ostertagi | reverse complement strand
TTAACACGTTGACGACAGCGCACGACACATACGTCCCGCACTTTGCAGGCCACGTCGGACAGCGCGGGACGTATGTGTCCTGCACCCATCTCAAGCAGTTTTTCGCGCATCCCTACCTTTTTTCCTAGCTTTTTGTATTCAAATGATAGGCCATACTTTCTCATAACCATGGAGCGACGTGGTCCACAGAAAGGTAGGTGAGCCCATGTTTTGCCTAAGTTTTCCGAAGCCTGCGAAATCTTTAGCTTCTGTTATTATTCGACTTCTGTGTGGGTTGAGTAGGTCAAGTAAAAAGAATAATATGGGTCTCTATAAATAGTAAAATTTCAGAATTGTCGTAGGGCTCATAGATTTCTTCTGAAGTGGCGCGAAGAAATTTCGCATTTCGAAGCAAAAAGCCACATGTTTCAGGATGTTTGTTAGTTTCATAGTCTTAGCAGAAACTGCAAAATAACCTCTCAGATGAAGGAAATCTTGCAAATTCTTTCAAAACTTGCTCATTTTATACAAAATTCTTTTTCAAAGAAGTAATCGACCGTTGAAAGTGTGAAACCGGAAACATTACCTTGGCGTTACTCGGACAAATTTTCGCCAGAGGCTATTTTCAAAAGACTCCTATGGTAAATAACTTTGGCAAGCATTAATAGGAGCAATTTTCTCATCGTTTACAGCGGTTGTCCCTTCGGCAAGTTTGTTCTTGGAAGGATATGTTGCTCTTCAAAATGTGTAAAAACTAGCATGTCTGGGAAATTTCCTGCGTTTTAGGGAGAAGTCACATCATTATCACCTTGAAATCAATGTTTCCTACTAGGCCACACAACGATGAAGTTGAAGCTGTTTCTCCGTACTTGTAGATGTCTCAAACAATCGTCTCGCGCACAATGTAACCCTGCTTGTTTGAAGCATTGTTGGACCACGTCTGGAATTTTTTTGCTTTTTCTTCTTCCTCAGATTACGATGTCACGTTGTGCTCTAACCGTCCAGTGTCATTTTCACTCACTCTTTCTTTTTAATATTCTTTTTTTTCTTAGCTTTTGCTAGCTCACAACAGAAAAAAACTCTTGATATCGTTACCAATTCTAATTCCTTTTTGTCCCAAAAAGCGTTTGTCTACGGTGGGTTTTTGTTGGATAACTACTTTTCTATGTGTTTATGCTAGATAAATCAACTGACTCGGTTACAGGTCTATTCCATTTTATGCTCCAAAAAACGCACCTTGAGAGACAGCGCAGGACGCATGTGTCCCGCGGCCGCCGCACTGGCAAAATCGCCCCTGTCCATCGCGGCCAAAATGCCCAAAACGCGTGTTGTCGTCAACGTGTTAATCCGCAGTAGAAAAGCCTTTTCTAGCACAGTTGCGTAATTTCCTGAACACTTTCCTTGACTCGGTTTGAAACATTAGCCATTTTTTCCATGAATTTTGCGTGTGGAGCAAATGACTTGAAGTGTATTCACGCTCAATGTTCAGCAGCGATCTGACTAGTTTTAGTTTAGTCATTTATTGGTCGAGATAGTGTGAACACATTCCAAATTTCCACGCATGTCATCGATTCGCCCGACTCTCCCTATCCCTCTCGAACTGGCTATACTCCCTCAAACTCGCGGATCTCATTTTGCACTGACGTCATCACCATTTCGCTGAGGCGTTATATCCGATGTAACGATTCGTGCAATGGGCCCACAGTGTTCAACGCTATGGATGTCATTAATTCCTGGCGATTCGACGAACGACGTGATCTTAAGACACGTGCTATCCGTTACGCGCCTACGATCACGACCGCCTTCGGGTGTGGGTACTTAGGACAGAACGCGACTTTTTCGCTCTTCGCAACGCGACATCGCGCGGCAGGCTGGCGCACCCGTAGCGAAAACAACTACGGTATATAAGAACGCGCGATTGGAGCGCGATATTTGTGTCGGCTTTGATTGCGACAAGGAGTTTGAAGCTTAATAGCCATGGATTTGATAATGAACGAGGAAATGGTAACCAGAAGTGGACCGCTAACTAGCAGTGAAGAGGGAGGTAGGTTATTTTTGCAGAGATGGATGGTAGAGCTTCTGGAGAACCTGGAAAGAGGAATGGTTGATGGACGTTTGATGAGACGACTGTAAACTTCTGCATAGGGGTTATTTGGGGCCCTGATCATGAATATGACACTAATTTTTCCCATTCGTGCTGTTTAACGCATACTTTCTGCTTTACTAAGCTTTCTCACCTACAGCGCCTACGACTAAGCATAGGGGAGGGGAGTGAAACTCCGGAGTGGGTAAACCACGCACCGTGTGGCAAAAGTTGGAGTGTGTCACACCACAGGGGAATGGCCTACCCACTTTGGAGCCCTACACTACTCAAAGGCTTAGTCCTACTGCGATCTAATTAGTGCGAGGGCGCAGACGAGCAGGATGCAGGCGCCGAATAGCGCTAAGAACAAATCAGGACCCCGAATAACCCCTATACAAAAGTTTAAAACGAATTTAGTGGGAAACAGTTGTGGCGCCACCTGGCCCCAAATGGCGCCAGCGTCCAAAATGAGTATCATATCCGTAATGAGGACAGAAGCGTTTCGTAAAAGATGTTATACCCTTATGCAGAAGTCTATACAACAATATGAACCCACAAAATGCAAGCACAAGCCCTATTAAAACCCTCGTTCACCGATAATTCGTAAAACACCATTTTGTGGCATCGCCCGGAATCGTGTAAGTCACAAAACGTTTTCAATAATGAGACAGAATTAGTGATTCACCGCATTTATCAATACAATGGGTGTGAGCGCGGGCAAGTAAGGAATCAGAAACTTACAAATTCACGCATGCAAAAAAGCTGCTCCAATCGCGCGTTCTTATATACCGTAGTTGTTTTCGCTACGGGTGCGCCAGCCTGCCGCGCGATGTCGCGTTGCGAAGAGCGAAAAAGTCGCGTTCTGTCCTAAGTACCCACACCCAGCATGCGCCTCAGAGCAGAATGCAAGCGCGCCAGTGTGCGACCTCTCCTACCAAGTACGTTGTTAGCTTTCCTCACATCTTTGTGTTTTTGTTTTGTTTGGACCTTCGTAAAACGCTCCTTTGAACAAGCTTACGCGCCTGCGCTGTCTGTTTAGATCCACGCCCGCCAGGATAGTGCGTTCATGTCCTACCGGCGAAAATCCATCATCGGCGCCTGTCCGTCAACTGTTCGCACTAAATTGCTCTACAATGTTGAATCCGCATTCGGATCTTCACTGCCTGTACACCATAGTCCCCTCGGCCTCTATCTTTCAATCGATCACTTACCGCATACTTAAGAAGTGTATACACCAATCTTTGCGAACAATCGGCGACAATTGGCAAAACTCAGTCGAGCTTTTCGGTCGGTATAGCCAGAAATGTTGAAGCTTGCGACACTATGCAACTAATCCTGAATAGTGCAGAGTCTTGTTTCAGATTTTCAAGGATCCTGATCCAGGATTTGGTGTTACTGCAGTTTCTATCGCTACCAATTTCGTACTGTCAAATATGTTTCTGTATGGCATAACAGGACGTGCAAGGCTGTCTTAGTACGTTTCTTGTATGTCAGATTTACGAAGATTTTTCATATAAAGCGGTTACCGGTCATGTGAACTTCCACTTCCGTTTTGCCGCTTGAGAAATAAATAATTATAGTACCACATCCCCTCGATCTTTTACTGAAAACACTAGCAGACTTACCCTTCAAATGTTAATCTATTATTCTTGATGGTTCATCATTTAATGCGCTTAAAGGCACGCTCCGGGATTAGACACGCTTACGTATTCGTTATTTCGAACGTAGTAGACCGGCGCACAAGCGTTAATGTCACGCCCCTTTTGTGCTCGAACGGGGGTCGCCCCAAGAGGCCCATCGCGCGGCGAAGGAAGAGACGCAGACGCGGCAAAGGACGGGTCGCAGCGCATACTGTAGCGGTTAGGCGTCAGTTAAATAGAGTGTACCATACTACGTCTCATATCGCAAACACGCGCTGAACAAGCCGTTTGGACAGAGCGAGCACCCGAAGTAAGCGTAAATCACACTGTTCCTGCTGTCATTCACGTAACTAATACACGGCGCATTAACGCGCTGAAGTGCGTGCTTGTCTCTCATTATTCGTTTTCTCTGCAGTCTTTCAAAGGAGAGAGAATATGTCGAGCCAACCCGCCAACTATACTAAGTGCCGTTCATGTAAGAGGTGGAGGACGGCACGTACGCCCTAGTCTAGAGCGACACCCGGGGATAACCCTCCCCTAGCCTGCGCGCGAAGCGCGCGCAGTGTTCAGCCTCGCCGAGAGGCGAACTCTGCGACGCTCATCCATTTTTGAATTGCTACCCAGCGGGGTAGCCTCATTGTAATCATAACCCATAGATGTCACTAGCGAATCGCCGTGCGATGCGACGCGCATTTAGATACTAGCAGGAACATCGTGATTTACGCTTACTTCGGGTGCTCGCTCTGTCCAAACGGCTTGTTCCAGTGCGTGCTTTGCGATATGGGACGTAATATGGTACACTCTATTTAACACGTTGACGACAACGCGTGTTTTGGGCTTTTGCACCGCGTGGGACCAGAGCGATTTTGCAGGCGCCGCCGCTTCACATAAAATCCGTGAATTCTGAGCTTTAACTATGCAAAACCCGGATGCAACAAAATGTTTCGAATGATATTTGATGTATCAAACTTCTTAGAAGGAACAACTGTAAAAGTTCAATCGAATGGACGTTTTCTGGCAATGAAAAGGCAATTTTCGGTAGCTCTTGCTGTAATGGACCTCAAAATTATTTTTGACTCGGTTGCTTCACTAAAAACTTGTATCTTGCTATATGTGTAGGTCTATACTTGCTTTTACTACTCTTTTTTATGACCGAGGTTGTCAGAATATAAAGAAAACTAGGAATGAACACAATTGGGAAATTCGTAGGCACTTTGAAAAACCTTTGCTAAAAAGGAGCATATTCAACCATTCGATGAACCTTGCCGTGTCTATGGTGTGGCTATCTATAGAATAGATGCAAAAGAAGTTAGAAAAGAAGTAGCGCATGCGCGAAAAAAATAAATATTTTGTGTGTGCAGCGCATGCGCTGCACACGGTCCCACACGGTGCTCAAGGTGTGATGCGCATGCGCTGCACAATGTCGTCAACGTGTTAACTGACGCCTAAAGCCACAGTAGCGCTGACCCGTCCTTTGCCGCGTCTGCGTCTCTTCCTTCGCCGCGCGATGGGCCTCTTGGGGGACATCCCTCGAAGGCGCATGACAAGGACGCTAGAAATTTGCACTACCCGCAGTCCACTCCTTCGTCTGCGAGCCCCGCCTTCCGCTGTCGGCCACGTGATGCTGCTTTCAAAGCGCGGTGGAGTCGCGGCAGCGATTGCATTGCGGTCCAATGTCATTGGCTGGAGCAATTGGCAACTTGTTCATCACGCCTCCTTTCTATCCCTAGGTGGAATTCGGCTGAAATAAAGGAGGTCTCGTTCGAGGCGTAATCGGGGTTTCTCTTGCTTTCCTTTTTCCTTTTCAGACCACTTCCCACCTCTAGCTTCATTAGTGAACGCTTTTCCACATATATTACGTCCCGATTCTAGCCTTTAAATGGTTACGGGGCAGCGGTCAACCAACGCGTGAGAGTCCAGACAGAAAAGCACATACTTTCTGCTTTCTAGGACTAAGCCTTTGAAGGAAGGAAAGAAAGCAGAGATGCTGTAATAGTGTGCATATGCGAGAGTGCCCAGAGAACACTACAAAACGCTGAATCACCAAGCCTTTCGGTTGACCGCTGCCTTGGAGGTTTACGGACTACTTGAACTTTCGTCCATGGTCCTGCCACGAATAACGGAGACCCAGACGATTAGAGAGCGGGTGAAGCCCAGGGACTAAGCCTTGGAGAGAGGAGGGATCCGCAGAGAGCGCAGGCGGGAGCACCAAACGAGGTGGTTTGAAGGACCGGGTCCAAGTAGTCGTCAACCGCCCTTGAACTCCTTGAAATATGTTGGCTCCATAGTGCTTCTTCCCTCACAATATTACTTTTTCTCTAGGTGGAATTAGTCCCTACAGTTGTGAATGATAAGTTTCATTGATCGTACCATCTGAAGCACTGCGAAATCCAAGAATTGAGGTCTACAGCGATTATTCTCTAACCTAGCGTAGGTGTTCCGTGTTTACCTTCTTGTACTATGCTTTCTAGTTCCGATTATGATAATTGCTCTTATGGTTATACCACAACGGCCATTTTCCTCGATATAGCATTTTCAACAATTACACAACAAACACGAGAACTCATGCCAACGAGTGCCACTTTTGTCATGAACAACTTTTGCGTTCATTAATTAACTGGTCAGGTGCCCACCGTTCAGTACAGCGGAACATTTATTTATTTATGGACATGTGGAAGTACACATGTAACAACAATATAAACTTAATAATGTCAGTGTTAAAAAGCACCAGCTAATAGCTAGAAACTATAGCAGTTCAATTACGTCCTGATAATTCATCATAATTTCTTGCTTACCCATCACTTCACTCTTTAAAGGAGGAATTCACGATTAGAATGAAGGTCGAAGAAAGGGAAACTGACCTAGTTGAGGGACCCACGGACCTCCTGAGGGTGCGAACTGACGCGCAATTCGCATGGAAAAATTTGACCTCGGCGACCTATCATGCCTCAAAGCTGGCGGGTCCGGCGATCTCCGCCCACCGATCATCTGATCACTCGCCGTAGTTCAATACGTGGCGAGTGATTAGATAGCTGAGAGAGCGTAGTGTTGAAGAGGGCACAGCGATGAGAGTCGAATCAACGGGCAAGGAAGGGGTCCCATTTCTCGGGTTCTGGGCCGTTTCTCATGGTTCTTCCTTCTTTCGTGTACCACTCACCATCCCTAGGTTGCTTTTTCATCGTGAATTCGTCCTTTAAAGAACAAGTCCTCCTGTGGCTTATTTTGCGAAATCGCTGCATGACCCATCGATGCAATCGTGGAAACCATGTCCCTTTCACAGTTGTCAAAACTGGCTTCATCAATTGACCATCGCAAGCATTTTTTCTCGGTCGTTTACTCGTTTAATTCATAGATTTATGGCAATAGAGAGAACGGCGAGTTAACCCAATCAAAAAATTTTTTAGGGTTCAAAAAACCTTTTTTAATACAAAGTATATTGAAACCTTCCTTGGACCACATCTACTACACATATTTATCCATTTGCCCTAGTTATTCAAAAATATCCAAATAACTCATAGTATGGTCAAAAAGTTAGTGATTACTAACTGGCAGGCCATATGAGGGGGGTGGGGGGAGGCACTGGCGTGCATGTGTTAAAATGACTACTGATTCTCTTCAGAAGCTAGGTAGAACATCTTGCTGTGGCGATCTGTCGAGTACTACTTTGCAGTTCTTTCTTTATGTCAAAATAAATACCTGAATATTTGTCATAGCCTTTGCTTGGGAGTGGGACTCAATGTTTTCGTGGGTGCCGAGTGATTCAGCTTGTTTTCATTTCAGTCTCTTGAGCATGGCAACTATACCATGTTCCGTTCTCTTGTGTATTCGTGATTCACGGAATGATTTCGAGAAGTGGAAAGAGCTCAAAGTTTTACGACTGAAGGGTGTTCCAGACAGGTGAGCCGTTATGCGTTCTTCTTTTAAATTTTTTCACCAGTTCTATCCCACAATAATTGTCTTCAGGTTTATGCCGTACAAATGTAAATACGACTGGACAGATTACGAAAAAGTACTGCAGGATAGAGATAGAAAACAGTAATAAATGACGTATAGCTATCGTTTTTGTCATGGCTGTGTCTGCTGATCCAGTTCTAGAGATATTTGAGGTATTTGGATGATTGACTTTGGTTGCAGTGCCAGGTGAATCCAATAAGGTTGTCGCTCTATGCTGTAAAATTGGAGGGAACAGGGAAGCGTTGTAAACGCTGTGGTTGACTTAGTACAGTATTACACTGTAATAGGGAAGAAATCTGCCTTGTTGAGATAAGCTGCCACAAACTGGGGTGAAGCAGAAGCGCTCTGCAATAAAGTATATTGAGTACAGAAATCGGTACAGACCAATCTAAAACTTCAAGACAAAGCATTCGGCATTCCCTTAACCCGTTTCCAGGATGCGCCTTGCATTCAACATCTATTCACCATCGCATTGCAGGTTAAATGCGATTTGGCCTACACAGTGACTTGCAGGTTCAGCAACCTTTGATGTCCAGTGTTTTTATCGCCAAGACTAACCTGCCACCAATTAGTTGACCCGAGGTAACAGTTTTAATCTGAAATCTCATCCCGGATCGTACGTGATACTTGCGCCTTTTGCCACCACAACAACTCCGCCCACATTAGAGGCAGTAATGGAAATTGTATGCGTGTTGGTTTTAAACAGTGTAAGCCTGTTGATACGGATCAACCTTCCCAAGTCGATCATTCTGCAACTGTTCAATACTATAACGTGAAGAATTTGATTAATATGACTGACACTCCTATATGTGAGTCTAAACGGCACCTATACCCATATCTGAGGTCACCACATTTATTGGACAAGAAAGAAAAATGGGGATCACTCGCACATCAAAGTTAGAATTTACAATTAAAAGTTGGCTCATTGGAAACAGGGTCAACCCTATTGTTGTTACTCCTTGGAAATTTCTTACGACCCTTCATGGGTTATTTGATACGACCCCCCCCCGCCCCTCCTCGCATGATGGTGAAGCTTACCATTAGCCTCTGGCATACTATGTATGTCAAGTAGTATACTGCAGGGCTCCGCTAACCAGTATGAACACCCTATACCGGGAATCAAAGGCAGCGAAACAACGTGCGAATTTCTGCGTTAAGAGCTGCTATCATTCAATGTGCCTCTAGTTGCGTAATTGGCCCACAGTTTGACTATGTGGCTATGAATGATGAATATCGATCTCATTATTACATTAACGTCTGGTAGCTCACTCTAAATGCACATTGTCCGACTTGTTAGTTACGGTGGTACCGTACCCGGAAAAGAAAGTGGAGGTTTGAGTGAACTTACAGCAAAACAAAAATCAAGGAAGTAATCGAAAGCATTGAAAAGAGGAGTACAAAAAACAAACAGGTTCGCAAAGTGTGCTATACGATGGAAGAAGTGCAAATGCGACTTTTTAACCTTCAAACGATCATAACTTTGTTCAAAGTCATTCATTTGGGAAGCTGAACACGGTATAATAAACTACAGGATTCAAGCTTTCTAACGAGCACCCAAGCGTTCCTGAAAGATCAGCAGTTCAAAAATTAGTCCCGTTGTTACTTTTTTGGGGGGTTTGCGTTACTATTTTTCTGGAACCGCGACTTTTTACCTTCAAACGATCATAACTTCCTTCAAAGTCATTCATTTGGGAAGCTGAACACGGTATGACAAACTACAGGATTCAAGCTTTCTAACGAGCACCAAACGTTCCTGAAAAGTCAGCAGTTCAAAAATTAGTCCCGTTGTTACTTTTTTGAGGGGTATTCTTCAAGCCATTTTCCGAAAACGCGGGTTTTCTTAGGTTTCACTGCCCGTAACTTCTTGGAAGACCAATTTCATGTTTAACTTAGGATGTGCTAGAAAGCTTCGAGCATGCGCTTGCACTACATCCCTTGCCTTGGTGCGCGCCACGCCTCGGGCGCCCTTCTAATTCGCTGATTCATTTGAAAGCTCATTTAGAGGGAAGCGTGGTTTATAGATGCTCTAGTACCAGTCATCTTACGAAAACGTCAAGAATCCCGCTGCTGCCCACCGAGAGAGTACGACCCCCCACCCTCAACTGAGTACGACCCCCGTTGTTACTCGTAACAACTTAGGGTTGACCCTGATTGGAAACAAGGGTACAGGTGGTTAGTGGAGCAGGGATGAAGAAGAAACCATTTGAAACGGCCCGAAACCCGAGAAATGGGACCCCTTCCTTGCCCGTTGATTTGCGCATTGATGCGACTCTCATCGCTGTGCCCTCTTCAACACTACGCTCTCTCTGCTATCTAATCACTCGCCACGTATAGACCTGCGGCGAGTGATTAGATAGTCGGTGGGCGTACCCCGCCAACCGCGCCAAGAGTGAGCCATGCTAGATCGCCGAGGTCAAATCTTTCGCTGCCAATTGCGCGTCGGTCAGCACCCTCAGGAGGTCCGCCTGTCTCCCAACTATGCAATTTTCCCTTCTTTGACCTTCGTTCTTATCGTGAATTCCTCCTTCAGGTGAACTTAGGAGGAATAACAAAAAAAGAAAACGAGGAAGGAAAGCTACCAAAAATGGATCTCAACGACGGTTGTGTTTGACTCGTTCCCTACTTGTAAGATCCTTCCCACACCAGATTCGAAGAATTCTGACCAAGTTATACTGAAGGAACCAGCATTCCTCAAAAAAACCCAGAGGCCGAGACGTAAATATGGTGCAGCTGTGTTTTCCGAGCGAAGAACGCGTTTACAGGATGACGTGCTCAGGAACCATTCATCTTTGTAGTACACTTCTTCCGCTTTACGTTTGGCTGCAATGGTTTTGCTGAGGGGGTGGAGTAGGAGGGGGTGTCATGAGAAGTGTGCAGAGGGATCGGATTATTGGGAACTAAATTTCGCGCATACCGTTTTCTTGGAAGAAATAGATGCCGAACAAGGAAGTCGAAAAAGGCGCAAGAGTGGCAGCCGAGGCGTCGGGCTTCACACAACACTGAAATGCATTTAGCATTCAACAAGGCACTTGGAAACAAAGATATGCAGCTGCTATCATATGCAGCCTGGGAATCAACTCCGAAACTGCGCTCTCAAATGGTACCCGATTTTATAATAAACTCAAACCGACTGCTCGGCTCATCTAAGGAGTAACAAACCGATATCGAATGACTTCTCACGCTTTTTGGAAACAAGGCACCCCATTATTTTTCGAAGGAATTTTCGATAGCTATTTTAGGCGGTGATGCTGCCGATGTTTGTTGATCGTTCGCCGGTCAACTATGGACGCGGGGTGTGGCCGGAATGCGAATGTTGTCCACGATCGTGACTCGCTGTGAAGAAGAGACTAAGCCTCCCTTCGAAACATTCCATTTGATCTCATGCAAGAACTGCTTCGCTGCTCACTGACGATATTTGCCCTGTCATTGATCCCACTTAAAATTGATTGCTATAGTTTTCCCTGCCCAAAGTGTTCCCATCCCTCTACAAAAGCAAGAGTAAGTTTACATTTTTAAAACCAGGTCCTTTGGCCACTTCAGGCAGTTGCATAGAAGTTTTTCTTGAAGTCGATCCATTCTATTTCGATATGAACCGGTAAATGTATTTACTACTGTAACGTAGTGCTGAAAGGGTAATGAGAATTGACGACTATTACCAGATGAACTCCGTCATTCCCTTTAATCACGAAATTCCTTCTGGACGTGGACCGCTTTTTTGAAACTGCTCTTTGCATGTCATGGGGCGCGTGGGCTCATTCTTTCTGAGCAGCCCCCGGATTGAAAGGGGGAAAAATTTCAGTGAAATTTTCACTTCAATATAATGCACGGCATTTTGTAGCATTAACCATTTCAAAAGAAATTGGAAGTGGAAATTAGGGAAGTGTAGAATTTTGTCTGACGTCAGAGCTATCAAATCTCAAGTATTGTAGGGCGCTCGTTTTTTGGGCAAACACAGGCCTCATCTGCAGTAAAAATTAATTCATGACTGTGTTTTATACAGGTGTTCTTTATGTTCTACTGGGAACTGTACTAAAACAGCGATGTCTCGTCCAAGATCCCGCTCTTAATATGTGTGACTAATATCACAGTAAGATTTACATGTTATGTAAGGTTTCCGAAAAATGCTAGGAAAAAAATTGTGGAAGTTTTCAGATATTTGTACCAGTCACCACAAAGATTGTCCGCATACGGAGAGGACCAGTCACCAGCAACTAGCGCTCAGGTTAGTAGCACTTACTAGGGTCTTATTGAGGGTTGAACAGTCTGCTTAGCTTGGGGGGCTCCCATTGCTTCCCGATTCCTATCGAAAGCTCGAAGAGTTGACAGCTTTTCTTGAACTGAAAATACCGAGATAAATCAACGTAATCGCCGCGTGCCTATGTGACGGCTATAATGCGTTGGAAATGATCTGTCGGTTTTGCGTTATGCTAATCGTGTACTCCGAAAGTGGGTAAGCCAGCCAGCAATGCTGATTCAGCTCACAATGGCGAAGAGGGGGTAAGGCAGCGTGAAAGCCAGTCCTTCATCCGATAATATGAATAGAGTTTGAATCTGATTCTGATGCACAAATCCTATGGGGTTGGAAAGCCTTGCTATTTTAAAACTGTTCATTTCTCGGTCCTACATGCTTTTCCTGCGAACGTTACATGTGTTACCTGCCGTCCCTTTGCTCGCCGAATACCGTGAATGGGCGTCACTAACGCCTTCACTGCTCGGTGCCAAATGTAGTTGACAGTGGACCCTCCTCGCTCAAACGCACAGCAGCCCCTCATGGCTTCCGTTTAGGGCTTTCACGAAAAAGTCTGATCATCGGACCGGCTTGCCAACGTGTTTGGTTGACGTCCAGAATCCAGGCGGTAACGCTCTGGAATAAAGTTGACCATAAAATCGCATGACGGACCGGTCCAGCTAACTGCGATCCCTTTTGGGGAACGGCTTGTCTCGAACATTGACGTGGTGCGCAATTTCAGAATTCCCTCTGCATTTTCTTTTATATCATAACTCCAAGCATGTCCTCACCTTGGGTAACACTGACCGTATTCTTGCCCTGCTTCCGTGGAGAGTCCAAGTTTTTCTAGATGTATGTTAGGGGGACGGACTGCAGAATCGAATTGTAAGCAAAGCCGGATATTCTTCGTCTTCTTTTTTACCACCTCGATTTGTTTTCCATGCCGCTTGTTTCCTTCTGCTCAGCTTGCTATGTCGTTAGCACGCTGGAGTTTCGCGACTGTTACATGTAGCTGAGAGCATCGGAGGTGCATTCGGGCATGCATGAGCAACAGTAATATTTGCTCTATTAAACATCACTTCGTTAGGTTCAGCTGACCGACCTTACCACAGGCGCAGTCGAAATCAGCCAGCATTCGCTCCGCTTGCTCGATGTTCGGCGTTATAAGAACGATGTCGTCAGCAAAACGAAGGTGGTGTAGTTGCCGGCCGTCGACCTTCACTCCCATGTCTTCCCATTCCAGTTGACGCATGACGTTCTCGAGAGCGGCGCTGAAGAGCTTGGAGTCTGCTGGCCGT
>MU897355.1:0-11165 GCA_036418205.1 Ostertagia ostertagi | reverse complement strand
TTAGCACCCGCCCCTGTTGTGCTGCGGCCTCAGTAGTCGGTTATTTTCAGGGCTCGGTGGCCAGTGGTTCTCTAAAAGTAATGCCATCCGGTCTATATGAATCTATCGGTGCATAACGGATTGCTCCCTCAAAACTAATTGGCACTAACTGTTGGAGCCGTATGGAGTTCTTACCACAAAAGTTTTCTCTATTAGATAATCAATAAGTGGCCATGCCTATGCCGTCATCTACGAATCTCTTAACATTACCTGACAGGTAATTCCAGAAGTGGAACTGAAAGTATTTAGGTTCACTTTGAAGGACTCGATTACAATAAAATGTTCGGTTTTCCTGGAAAAACGGAAGTGGAACAGTTTTCCATAGAGTGGCTAGAGAAGAGGAGGAGCGTGAAATTTGAAATCCGGGATCATACTATTGTGTTATTGCATTTGTAAGTAGCAGTAGATATGTGGAATTTGCGCTACTAATGAAAAAAAAAACGGAAAACCTTCAAAAAAAGTGCCCGCTCCAGCAGCGGCGAAACGAAGTAGCATTGATTTGTGGGCGGGATGTATTGTAATGGGCGGGGCATATCATAGGGTGAATCTTGGACGTTAGCGCCTCATACTTATCAATTCGTGGCGCAGAATCTCATGCTCCTTTCTTGTGTACCACTCCATATTTCTCACGCAAGAGATTCATTTCGTCGAGAAATCCTAGCAGCTGCCTTCAAATTTGGGTCGAAAGTTAAAGGCTTGTATGCAGGAGAAGTAGAGGATTTATGAGAATGTCTCATGACAAAGACGAATGAACTCCGTTGAATGAGCAGCGAGGGAGAGCTACTGATAGCCAAGTGAACATTCGGATGTCCAATCCCACTACTGTAGACCACGACCTGGAAGACTGTAACTGTCACGCCAGTTTTATGAATCAAAAATTTTGGCAGCTATTCAGCATGTAAACTGCGACCTGCGCAGTTTTCCCGATGTTTGCCTCGCAAGAATAGCCTTTGTAGGAATTATGATTGGTAACTGCATAAGCCCCAGGGTGTGGTTCACTACCCACAACCATATGAAATAGCAGGGAGACTTTCGTTTTCTCTGAGCCCCTTCAGAGGACCGATGAGGCACTTCTGCTACTTATCTCGTTTCCTCAATTGTGACCTTCAATTTAGGAAGAAGTTGTCTGGATGAAATTCCGCTATGTGAGGCCCAAAGAGATTGAGTCGGATGAGGATCTTATTAGCCCAATAATGCGGGTTCTGTTTCTCTAGAAGTGAGTAACTGATCTCAGCCTTACCCCATTGTAGTCCCAGCACTTAATATGTTCTGTTTCAGTACATGGCGGAACCACCACATCACATGTCATTCAACAGCCTTTGGTGCTCATCGAGGAGTTGTACACGAACTTCATCTGGATTGCTGAAGGAGAGCCTGACAAGGTGAGTTTATCTCATAGCTCAACACAGATAACTCACAGACTGTATTCTTGTTCAGGGACTCCTCGTTCACATCGATCAAATCCAAATTCCTGAGGAGAACTACGACGGCTTCGATGGAATCAACAAGATCGGACTTTTCGTAAGTTTTCATGGCGAATACCCGACGGAGACCCTCCGCTTGGCAAGAAGGCAGAGACGCATACGGGTCAGCGCACAGTCACACAGTCCGCCCAAGTGCAGCAGAATCTGCTGTATAGTGCGCCCAAAACGACAGCATGCGCGTTGCCAACTCTCCGCCTGGCTGTCTGCACGTCTTAGGCTACTTTCGCGCTTGCGATGAACGTCTTGTCGTGCACCCTTTCATAGTCCTTACTGATGCGTTGCAGTTCTCCTACTCAGGTCAGGTCAGCCAAAATTGAAACGCCAGGGAGCTTAGACAAGCGTGGGACCAAGCCGAGGCCCAATATAGCATAAGCCAATAATGCCAATGGCCCAAGCCCAAAACCCAAGCGTAATTAAGGCCCTTCAATGATTGCACGAGTCCGGTAACCTGAACATGAACGTCTCCGGGCCTTCAAAGCCAATCAACAGATTGATACTGGGGCATCACTCGCCGAAGCTGTCGACAATCTAACTAACACAGCTATGTTCTAACGGACGACCCCGGCAGCGAATACGAGGTGCCGGATCTCGTTCCACCAGCAGGTATCTTTTAACAAGTGTGTATAACGAGGATCGCAAGGCTGGATTACTGGGGGCCGGACTGAGTGCCTTACACTGACTATTTTCAGACATCTATCTACCGTTCTCTCGTTTGGAAGTGTCGTTCTTCGCTCCACCACGAAGTGAATTCCGCTCACATGGCAGAGTGTTCCTAAGAGAGACGCCATTATACAGAAACTGGAGAAGGAACGAATGCCACTAAAGGTGCAGTCAAAATGGGATATTTTTGTACTGCTATTTATGCGGCGTGCTGTGGTAAAATCCGTACTCCGTTAGGCAATAGAATGGTCGATTACTCCATTTTTCCCATTTTTCCATTTACGGTTTTCCAAAGCTGTTAATTAGAGGCTCATGCCGCGGTTGAGTAGGCGGAGATTGTTTGCACGAAAGTGAGCGTCGTTATTCTTATTGGTTCACCACTGACAGAAGAGAACATAAAATTGACAGGAAGCTCCAAAGTTCACAACTCATCGAATCAATGGCGGGGTTTGAGTTCCCTAACTTTCCCTTGGGCGGAAGTGGTGTAGTGACAAGTGGCGCGCTTCACCACGCGAGCGGTCCGGGATCAAATCCTGGGTCGTGAGTCGCCCGGGCCAACCAAGCCTTCCATCCCCCGGGGTCGGTTAATTGGTACCAGACTTGTCTGGGAGGATAAAAACACTGACTTGTACATCGGCTGGCCCCCGCAAGTCATTGTATAGGCCACATCGCATTCAAACGCCACTACGAATGTACAAATGGAAGTAGAATGCGTGCCGCATCCCAAAAGGGATTGATCAACGGCAAATGCTATTTTTATTTTTATCCTTTCGGCCATATAAGACTTCTTAGCTGTTCTGTAGTGCACGGTTAAAATATGTACAAATGGAGCCAACGAATGAGATTTCCGTAGGGCGAAGGGTTTGTTGTTTGAAAATGGCGTTCGTTGAAGTTCGCAGTCTGATCGTGAGTGAAGAAATGATGACAGTTGAATTGGAAGTAAGCAAACCACCCGGTTTGGTTCTCGTTTGGTTCTGCTGGGGCCGTATGCTAAATGTTGGGGAGGGGATGGGGTCCCCGACGGTCGACGGACTACTTCAACTCGGTCCTTAAAACCGCCTCAATTTGATGCTTACCTCAGGACTAAGCCTTAAAGAGAGGACGGACCTGCGAGAGAGCGCAGGTCCGTCCTCTCTCCAAGGCTTAGTCCTGGGGTAAGCAAACCAGCCCCTTTGGCGGAGCTGCTGGACCTAGCTGCACCACTTCGTCATCACTCTCCTACCGTACCGACCGAGTTCAAGTAGTCCGTCGAGCTCGGGAGGACCCCATCTCCTCCCCAACATTCAGCATATGGCCCCACAGAACGCAAAAGCTGGTTTGCTTACCTCTTTGAGATGATCCTTTGATCTCTGATCTCAGAATTCGTCGCGCGTTGACTTTCAGCGACATTTTGTGAGCCGTCCCTACTAATTTGTAATCTCTAGTGATCTATTTTAGTGTACTCATGCGGATCTGTGATGATTCCAACATGGGAATGGCAGGAGCTGAGCAATCCGAAACCTCCTGGCGCAGGTGAATTTTAGAATTTTATAGAATTACTAAAATTTACATGTATTACTAGCCAAACATGACTTTCATTCACTTCCGCAAAAAGTGTATTTGTAAAAAGGACAAAGTATCGAAAATCACTGTATGGTCAAGCTCTTACAATCAAAGAGTTCACTAGTTCTTACTTAATTCAGACACTGGTTATGAAAATAACATGCACTGTAAATGGACGATTGAGAGACCGCTGATGACCGGATTACGAGTGAAGGTGAGTTATTTTGACACTTCTAGGCCGTTACTTCAAAATCATATTCTCATCTTCCATGGAACCCGGTATGAATCAACACAGCACCGCAGAAACAGGGAGTCCATCCCCTGAATCCACCTGCGTCTCAGGGCAAGTACATGGTGGCTTTTGGTCCGCGATTTACCCCCTATCCGCCACCTGGGGTCGCGCCACGTAGCCTCGCCACCAACCGGCTCGAGATCTTTCAGTGAGAGAGGACCCTCAGTGAAAGAGACTTGCCAGTAAGAACTGATAAGTTCGAGGCGCGCGATGATTGCATGGGCGGGGCTTGTGCTCCACCCATTCCCTTCGCAAGTGTCGTAGATTGATCTGACCTCCCTACCGTCTTCTACCGTAATTATTATCCATAACAAGGAAGAGAGATGACCACGACGAATTGAAAGCTGAACTTTTTCTGGGGTGGGCTCATCCGTCCGATTAGCGCGCAATGTGATTTTGAGGGTTTTGAGAAAAAATTATGGTTCATTCGTGACCCTTGCACCAGTCACCAGGAATGCTTTCATTTTAAGGTAACGGGGGACATTCAAGTGAGTGAGCCGATTACTGTGCTTAGGACTGAGCCCTGAGGAGGGAAGGATTCTGGGGAAGATGTGAGCAATTGTGTTCTCCCTGGCGTTTCTCCCCTTTCCTGGGCTTCAGTCCTAGTGTCACCTACCATCGGCCCTGTTTTCAATGCCTCCCGCTAAAAAAATGAGGGCGATTGAAATGAAGTACTAACATGTGTTACTGCAGACTTTGTGAATAACTTGACGCCACCACTGGTCTGCTAAATTGGACTAGGCGGTATTTAATAAAAATGTTGGACGGTTGTCTGCTCGAAAAGACGTTTTCCTGCGTTTTCAGCAGGGTGAAAAATTGCATGCGAAGCTTTTCTGGAAGGTTTAGCTTTGACTTACATGACATTTTTAGTTCACATTGCTGGATCTGGAAGCTGTGCCAGGCTGTCCGTTTGACTTCGTTTCGCTGGTGCCTGATCGTGACATCTCTGAAGGCAGTGGAGAGTGAGTGTCCGAACGAACTTATGAACTATATATATTAGATCGTTATTTTGAGGTAGTGCTCAAGCTTGTATAGTTGTTCATTTTTTGGAAGCAATGAGGCGCGAGGGCTGAGAGGCGGGGCGGTTCTGGTGGCGTCATTGACGTACCAGACTCTTCGCCGCTCTGCGAGTACGATTGCTGCCATCCTCAAATGAAATTCCAGCAATGAGGCTCAGCATCGCTCACCCATCACAGCCACTTTCTTTGACTGATTAATTTTCTAGAGCTTAATGTATCTACCAATGTCCATATGGCATCTCTCAGATCCAGAATGGGTCAGAATTGCGGCGCTGAAAGCCTTTCTTGTCTTTGCTATGCGCCAAAAGCGCTATGCTATGCGTCAAAATAGATCACCCATTATGGATCTGATCTCATGACCTTCGCCTGGAAACCCAGAAGTCTAATTTCGCTGTGAATTCCGCGCCACAAGTCGCTTACACCTTGACCGTACAGGTTCGCTTCCAGTATGGAAGCCTAACTAGCAATAAATCCCAAAGAATTTCGGCATTTTAGCGACTTCCAGTATGGCCAGAAATACTGTCGTCCAGCACAAGCCAACGTGACTCTCGATTACTCTTACAACAAGGTTTGTCGAATCAGTTTTCACAACTGTGGATCGTCTCAGTGAATTGTCTTCTTCCGAATGTCCATACTGAGATTCCACCTCCCTAATTCAGGTGTTGTACGTGCATTTCGTGTCCGATCGCTCAAGGAGTGGCCGCGGCTTCAAGTTGGAGTTTCGTCTGAGTAGGTTTTCCTTTTTAGAGTTGTTGATCGTAGCTAAGGCAGAGAGCGATCAGCGTGTTGCAAGAAAATTTACTTTTACACAACTGTTCTGATATTCGGGTTATTTTTTGGCCTATCTGGGTTTTTGCATATTTGGTTTGGGTTGATTGGGTTTCTAAAGTGATGTGTGAGTCCAGGCAGAAAGCATCCTTCCTCGATCACCAGGGTGGTCATAGCGCCTTGCAAATAAAAGTGAAGTGGAGGAGTGAATTAAAAGCAAAAGTCGGGCTCAATAAGGGGGTATTATGGCGATTGAAACTGAGTATAGAGATGCGAAGTGGAACGACAGTGGAGAAAAAACTGAGAAAAACCGTCGACAAGGCCGTTAACAAAACCCTCTTTCCCACTAGCAGTGAAGGAGGCTGGCTTGGGGAAAACAAGTTTTCTGGAGATGTCAGTCGTTCTATCGGTTGATACGGCAATCATCCTAGCTGATTTCACGTATGGCAGTTCCGGAGGTGGGCGGTCCTGGATTGACCAGGCGGCCCTGGATTGAAACCGAACGCCCCGGGGCCTTAACGGGGTTTTTCAAGGTTGTTGCTGCAATGTGTGCAGCTACCCACATACAACCTCCAGGCACGGGAATTACTTCTCTAGCGTGCCTGAGCCCGACCTTTGCCTTAGAAGGAAAAGAAGTAATGATACCGAAATCGAATCAAGGCTCCTCATTCTGAAGCGGGAAGAGTGGCACATATATGTCACCAAAACAGGCGAGGAGCATAGGTGACAAGTGGACGCAGGAATTTTGCCATTCAGATGTCATCGACGAACGCGACAAAAGATGGTTTGTGGAGTGTGTCGCCTTGATATCGTCAATAGGCCCGTTTTCGGCCACAATGATGTTTTGTCAAGGCTTTAAACACGTATGCCTTGTCTCCCCCTGCTGTTTCGTAGCAAGTCAAGTATTGGCATTCTGTCATGTGTTATCGTTTTCACACCTTGTGCAGATCACAATTAAAAATTCCTGAAAAATCCTGAAACCTATTGATCAGTCCGGTCTCCTACCAACTGAATTTGCAAAATTAGTCACAACCAATGACCTTCTTATCCATGACCTTGGCGGCGCAGCGTAGCGTGTCCGAATATTTAAGCAGTAAAAGTTAAATATCACTCTAATCCTTATGCGTTCAGCATGCAACTCTTTCGACTACATCCGGCAGTCGTACGGCTTACTCGATCATGTGCTCACAAATCCTGGCTACCCAGAGCCGCAGGTTGACGAGGTAAGTCAGTGGCCTACAAGTTGCTCGGATTTCGACGGAGCGATTCACTCCGATGCTTTGTAACGCCTTCCTTTTTTTTTATAAAAAATTTTTGGAAAAGACGATTGCTGAGATTTCAGAAATGTATGTGGTCCATTATTCTCGCCTCAAATCGACGCATTGGATACGAAGTGATCGATCTCGATTTGGAGAAGACCGACCAATGCACACAAGATGTGTTGTCTGTGGTTGGTTTTGCTTGAACTATTGCTCCATTGTTTGCATTTGTTTATTACACAGGTGTGCCTATGTGTGAGCCAACGAAAAAAACAAGCAAACAAAACACATCTATGCGTAAAACAACATTAAAACAAATATGAAGAGCAGTAACTGACACAGAGGAAAAAGGAAAAAAAGTTAAGGAGCTATGATGTAAGATGCTTGTCCAAAGCGGTTTTAAATGAGCTGAATGCGCTGGTGGATGCTCCCAGTCTGATCAGCTTCTCGAATTCAAATGAGGTCTTATTAACGAAGAAATGGTGTCTGATGTTACGTTTTGCCCTGTTATCATACTGAACAAGCTGTTCTGGGCCTCTTCAACTGCTTACACTAGGCTCTGCTTTGAATACCTTAAAAGAATGAAGGAGGCCATCTGCGCGTCGGAATTCGCTCCCTTTTTGGGATGCGGCACGCATTCTACTTCCATTTGTACATTCGTAGTGGCGTTTGAATGCGATGTGGCCTATACAATGACTTGCGGGGGCCAGCCGATGTTCAAGTCAGTGTTTTTTTTCCTCCCAGACAAGTCTGGTACAATTAACCGCCCACGGAGGGGTGGCTTACTTTTGGCGACACGACCCAGGATTTAGTCCACGGACCGCGCGCACGACAAATAGAGCCACTTGCCACTGCACTACTTCTGCCCTCAAAATGTGTTAGCCTAGAAAGTTAGTTCATTTTCTTCAAGAATGGTTTAGTGGTAGCGGTAATATGAATGAGCTCTTGGCAGCTTTGCAGACCTGGCTCGGTAGTCGGGGGCTAGCAGCACCACGAATCAGTACGGCAAGAAGTCAGTCTGGTTGGTGATGTGAATTGGTTTAGTTACTGATCTCTGACGCTAGTGGTAGTGTGGCATTCGCCATCACCATGGTTCCGATTACCGTACCTTTGAAACTATTTTCAAGCATTTCCATATTGAATTAATATTTATTGATTAGTTTCTTTGCAGTCACCCCGCTCCACTCAGTTTGGTCCAAATAAGAAGGAATCGCTTTTCTGTGGCACGCTTGACTCATGGCCACTCGCAACGGCACCATGAATGGGAGGTGTTCGTGCGCTACACCAATACTGGAAAAAGGAATAAAGTAAGGTTTTTTGATGATTGCCACTGATTACTCAATCAGATGTGACACTCCAAGTGGTTATTTTCAGGGCTTCAAAATGCGAATATTCGAGATCTCTGAGGACTGCAGCTCTGAAAATCTTCTTCGTTGATGAGAGCGAGCCCTCCAAGGTTTCTCAAAAACTCCCTCGATTACCGGATGTAGGATTATGCAGTCGGTGTACTATAATATACCCAATGTAACTGTTTTGTTCAGAATAATTACCATGGTTCAGTTTAGTTTACCTTATTATCACTAATATCAAGATGGAAGGGCTATTTCTCAAAACATGGCGTCCTTCTCAGAGGTTCCGAAACGAGAGATTCAAGCAAACCGCAGTCTTCAATCACAGTTTTATACGAGAAAAGTCTCACTTGGACCATGAGCTCGCCTACATCAGAGTGCGATGTCAATGTCTATGTTAACATCGAGGCGGTCCGTTCGAGGATTTGAAATGGTTGTGTGGGGCAGGGTCATTAGGAATGCGCTTTTCTTGATGAACTTTGTCAAGAAATTCAAGAGGAAGCGTTCTACATCAGGCGCTCCCGCCAGACTCATGCATTCGCGCTCGATGACGGAGAACACAGTGGCAATTTTAGTCTGTCTTCTCATCTCAGAAACGAACGCTATATAAATGGCCATTGCGACGAGGTCGCTGGTAGATTTCGTATTTGCGTGGTTCCCCTCTGTTTGGTGGTAGATGACTTTTCTAAAACACGAACCGCGACGATTGACTCTGGACATATGCCCTCAACCTCAGCGCGGCTTCAACATTCAACACTCAAGCCTACCAGCCTACGCACGGCTCTTTTCTGTCTGTTTCCTTCCTGCTGCCTCTGCCTGATCTTTCACTGGCCCGGGACGCTTCACTGGCCAAATTTATAGCGAAGTATGTATACAGTTACGGTGCTAACTTAGTTGGGGGGGGGCACGCGGCGGCGCGGCAGTCTGCTCACCTGGGCTCTCTCGAGCGAGACAGTGTAAACTCGAACATTCCAGCTTTTCACGCATGTCAAGTGACTGCCCCCACCCCCCACCCCCTAGACTGCCTACACTCCCCCTGGCCCACGGATTTCCGAACATGCCAGGCGAGCAGACTGCCGCGCCGCCGCGTGGCCCCCCCCAACTAAGTTAGCACCGTGATTCAGGGCGGGCGCACCTTCAACTGTCATACACCTTCTCCAAGAATGCGACTTTGGACGGGACCCCACGACGCGGATAGGTGAAGGTTGGGAACTTCAAAGGTCTCACTAGTTTAATCAGCGCATATATACTATAGTGTTAGCATTTAAACTATCTGCTTTTTCCGATCACATATCTCGGTGGAAGTGCTGTAGTTTTCAAAATGGCACCGCTTCCATGCGCGTAGCCCGGCGCCAATTCTGGATCATACGCCATAAAAGCCAACCGCTTCAATCCCTCGTTCGATTACTGCAACGCTGTACTGTTCATTTCGGATGGCTGGACCGACGCGTTCACCTTCCCTGGTTAGATACCTTAATGGAAGTACTGGGTGTGGCCCTGTGTCTCAATATTGCATGGCTTATTCTGATCTGCAATTGCCCAATAAAAAGATTAGCTCTTCATGAACTGGGGATGAAGACCTTCTCTAGGAGCTCATTGATCAGCGTTCCTAATATCTATTATTTAGACCTACCACACTCTCTCGACTGTCAGTACACTTTGCGGGCCTCCGAACGGGCATCGTCTGAAGTTCACTGTTGATCCAGAACATTTCAAAATGGAATCGGCTGACGATGAGTGCGTGTTTTCTGGTTCTTAGCTTCATTACAACTTAATTTAGCGTACAGCGACCTCAGAGTGTAATTGCAATCTTTATCAGAATTCTAGTAATTGTAAATATTCCAGATGTGGCTGCGAGGAATGTGACTGGTTGGAGATTCGCGATGGTCCTACGGAACACTCGCCGCTGATTGGCCGGTTCGTTATATATCTGTAAACTTGTGTTAGGGCGCTGCAATGGCGGCCTAGCAGAGCCTTACCCGAGGTGAAGGCCACTTCTTGGTAAACTCCGCCTCCAGGTGGCGAACTCGGGCCATGATTAGTAGGTGGCAAGGTGTTATGCAGCGTTCACACTTATAACTTCATCTGTTGTCAAATCTCGCCCAGCGTGAAAAACGACAGAGGGAGGAAGGGGGTTGAGTTTGAGACCGTTCTCTTAAGTTCTGGCCCCACCATTTGCCGGCTCTGCTTTAATTTTCAATGACCAATTTATCGTACCACCTGCTCTTTAATATAGGAAAGCATTTTAAGGCCTTTTTGTGGTACCTTATCAGTCCTTCCCGACTGCTCATGGGATCTCCATCTTAATATCAAAATGGTTATTAAGGTACTGCAACATCTACGCTCCATCGACGATCTACTCTACTGGCAATTTCTTATTCGTAAGAATCCGTACTGACTCCTTCGCAGCGAGCAATGGGTTCACGGCGGTCTACGAATTAGGTGAGTTTTGACCCCATCTAGGAATGGGATGGTTACCATGGGTAACTTGGGCTGTATCGATCGGCAGTACCTCTCTGCAGGGCACAAAACACTCCACAACTTGGTTCATCTGAGCGACTTGTAGGACGAATGTTCATATGAAGTCCTTTTTAGCCTCCTGTGGTGGAACTGTTGTGCTACGGACCTGGTTCAAATTATTCGCTGACGTCTCCGAATTACCCGGATGTCTACCCACTTCGAAGTGAATGCGACTGGTCAGTACGTGCGCCAAACAGCCACATGGTCGAGGCGAGGTTCGTCATTTCAATTAT
>MU897350.1:0-10531 GCA_036418205.1 Ostertagia ostertagi | reverse complement strand
GGCATGTGGTTTATTTTCCCCGCGTTGTCCATGATTGATCGTATTTGATATGATGGAGCGGTTAATGAGACATTTTCCTGCCTCTGGTCCAGTGAGTTCAGAAATGGTACAGCGATAGTCTGGACTTGTTTTGAATCGTTTAAGCTAATAATATGAACCTCCGGTCCAACAGGCTTTCTCGTCTGATCTCTTTGCTTTTTTGTAATTTTTTTCTGCTTGGGAAATTGTGAATGTTTTTTCATCTCCGCAACTTAGGTCGAGGTATTTATTGTAACATTTTCTAGCACATCTTAACCTTCTCTATAATTTTTAGAAAGATAATTGAATACTCTAAGGCATGGATTTGTGTCTCTTTTCGCTATTATTGGTGTTTTTAATTTGATTCATAGTGGAACCTGTGGCCCTAGCCTTACATTGTAGCGCTCCTATCGAGCGCACTCAATAAATAGATAAATAAATAAATAGACAAATAAAGAAATAAATCAAATTCTACTTTCCTTTTCAGATCAAGAAATTCCGACCAGAGCATAGAATTATCTGCCGTTTGGCTACATATTCCAATCGAAACACTTACGAGTATCGCTGGAAGCCTCAAGAAGAGCGTATCAATATCTATCAGGTATGTTCCGTGCCCGGCTATTCGGAAGCTTCCGAGCTTTTAGGCGAAGCTTCTAACGTACTGTAAGTTGGTCCGGATCACGAGTGTTCCATGTCCACGAGTTATAATAGTTTTTGTTCATGCATACTCGTAAGAATTCCAAAGGTGTTGGTGTTCAGGTGGAGCAGTGGTATCTCAACGATTGGCAACGAACTCATGAACTCTATAATTATCGTTTTGGTTATTTGAAATTAGCACCGCTCAAGCCTAATCAGAACGAACTTAATCCAGGCACCCTTCTTTCTGGGTAACTCTTCACATTTCTTTGTGGTTACACCACTCTTTCACTCTTATTTTGAATTTTACTACCAATTACTATTGGATTTTACTACCAAATCACTATTCGTTTTTCTTAAAGGCAAAGATCACGATAGTCGGGAGCGGCGCGGTTTTGATGACGACATTTACCACCATTGTTATCTAGACACCTCAGGACATACCGGCATGCCTCAGCAAACATGGGCTCGTGCCAATAACCACCTCTTTAAAGGACGAATTCACGATTAGAATGAAAGTCGAAGAAGGAGTAATTCACCTAGTTGAGGGACCCGCGGACCTCCTAAGGGTGCGGACTGAAGCGCAATTGGCACCAAAGGAGTTGACCTCGGCGACCTATTCAAGGCTCAATCGCGCGGTGGGCCAGTGCACCAGCTGAATGTACTGTCGCCCGCAGGTCTATGCATGGCGATTGATACGATAGCGGAGAGAGCGTAGTGTTGAAGAGGGCACAGCGATGAGAGTCGCATCAATGCTCGAATCAACGGGCAAGGAAGGGGTACCATTTCTCGGGTTCTGGGCCGTTTCTCATGGTTCTTCCTTCTTTCGTGTACCACTCACCATCCCTAGGTTAATTTGAAATGGGTTGCTTTTTCATCGTGAATTCGTCCTTTAAACTCTTTCCATCAACAAATGATGTCCATCACGAAACTGCGGGGTACCGGGAGAAGAACCGTCGCGCTGGCGAAGAGGCAAAGACGCGGGTGGTCGCAGCGCTTACATACAATTGCGTATCAAGTTAAATGGGTGTACTATTGTACGTGCGCTTAACGCGCAGCACGCGCTGCGACTCGTCCGCGTTTCTGCCTTTTCGCCTCGCAATGGGCCTCCTGTTGGGTACCCGAAACTGCGGCGCCATCCAGTCCTCGTGATCACTGCCTTTAAGTTTTGACTTTTCTTTAGCTCTGAATCGATCTCATGTATATTTTTTTGAGCCTCGTCTCGGCACCGATTTCATTACATTGTGATGGACCACGGCATATAAATCCAGAGTCTCTGGACACTACACCGCTACTCTCAAGGGAGATGAGATTCAGCAGCGGTCGGTGCTCAGAGTGAGTTCGTTAAGCAGAAATCATCGAGATGTGCATGACCTGGTGAAGACCGCGGTTTGTTGGCTAGTCCGTGTTAGGTCTCACTAAAGTCTTTTTGTTTAAAATTTATAAGTAGCGCCCTTTCCAGGTATGACGAAGACGGCGCTCACAATGGAATTTCATTCGTGATACCGAAACCAACTCGTCATGTCCATGTATCGAACGGCAAGCGATGGCCGATCTCGGTCGATTTATGCCGCATCCCAGATGCTCTCAAGTGGGCTTCTGATTTCTACTTGTCACTGTGATTTTTTTCGTTTTTTATTAACACGTTGACGACATCGCGCGTTTTGTGCTTTTGCACCGCGTGGGACAAGAGCGATTTTGCGAGCGCAGCCGCCGCACACCAAATCCATGGATTTTGAGTTGTAAATACGCAATACTTAGATGCGATGAAATTTTCAATGATGTTCGATCTGTCTAGCTTTATCAGGAGTTACAGTAATGAAGTTGACCGAAATGACGTGTTAAGGCCATGAAAAGGCAAATTTTCACTTACTTTCCCTTTAGTGGTTTCAAAATTAATTTGGAAGTGGTTGTTTCAGTAAAAGCACATATCTTCCCATACGAATAGAGTTTGTATAACTTCGTATTATAGGGTCAACCGTTTGGACTTTGTCCAACGAGGGGGTGGGGGTCGTATTTGGGGGGTGAAAAGGGGGGTCGTATTTCGCGAGGATAGCGCGTAATGTTACAGTAAGGGAAGGGATGATTTTTTTATGGAACGGAGAGCGATTAGGTTGTAGGCTGGGATTTTTGGTTGAGGCGGAGTGTGAAATCGTCACGGTCGAGGGTGGCGGAGATGTCCGTGGAGAGTTTGGCTGTGGGGTGGAGTCTGTGATTTTCAAATGACCCCACCGCCCTCTAGAGGGGGGTGAAGGGTCGTAAAATTTTCGAAATTGTCCAACGTGACGGCTATACCTTGCTTCTGTTATTCCTTTTTATCAACATCTACGTTATTGAAAAGAAAACGAGGAATGAATTGAACAGACATATCCGTAAGGTCTGGAAAATGTCTGCCAAACTAAAGAATATTTGGCCTTTCTGTGAGCCATGTGGTTTTTAAGTATGCTAATGTATGGCCTATAGAATGAGTACAAAGACCTTAGGAATAAGTCGCACAAGCGCAAGAAAAAGGGATGACTTGGGTGGGATACCGCGTCACAATGTCCCACGAGGTGCGCAAAGTGGGACGCGTTACCGCGTCACGCTGTCGTCAACGTGTTAACCGATTCGCACTCCCATATATTGAGCCCATCAGACATACCAGGCCCTACCTCTCTGCTCGGAAAATGCTTCTCCGTTTGCCATTTAGAAGTTCAAACTTATCTGTGGGATGAAGCGCTGACCTGGTCCTCGAAAACCTCCTCGAATTAACCGTGTCAGTAGAAAAAAATTCATTACTGTTTAGTTTCCCGCATCAGATTTTGAGGCGTGAGCTATACATACCATAATACGTCGGGGGAGGGGCATATGGAAGCGTCACTATCTTTCTATCCTATTCCGCGTGTTCTAGGCCGTTGAAATTATATTATTTATTTATTTATTTATTTATTTATTTATTTATTAGACGACACATAAGGCAGTCGTAGGAAACAATACAACGATCTTCCCTTGAATATAACCTAGTCATAGCTCAACAAATCTTTACTAGCCAGGCGCTTGAAAAGCACAACAGAGGGAGTAACGAGAGCCACATTAGATTTAAGAGAAGTATATATAGACCCTGCACGACAGGTGAAGCTATAGAGCCTCACGTTAGTTCTTATTATAAATTATTATATTATATTATAAACTAACAATAATTCCTGCGTTTCTGTTTTCTTCTCAAATGACATTTGAAGGACGGACGTACTACATATGTACGTATTACAAGTAATAGAAGTTAACTGCGATTATCTCAGGCGTTTCGTGATATCACTTGTACGGTAGCGATTGGAGCACGGAATTGTTACATGTCGGCGCAAAATATCTATGGCTCGTATGCTGGCAGAGGACAAGGATACGAAAGCGAAAATACAGCGTAAGCATCTCCAAGTTTATTCAAAAACTTCTGTAGATTATTATGATTACCTAAATATTGTATAACACAAAGAGGCACCAAAATTTTATTTCAAAAGAATTCCAAAAGTTCACAAAATTCAAAAATTCCAAAAAATTCAAAAGTTCCAAAAAGCGAGAAACAGTTTGAGAAAGAATTTGGTTTTGTATTTTAGGCGCTTCCCCACGCATTACGGACAAGTTTGTTGTTATGATGATGCCGGCCATCTGATGCAGACAAGTTATCAACCGGTAATCAAAGTCACACCAGATGTCCCGTATAATCCCGGATTCCCAATGAGAGCCTACGAATTCGGTACGGCTCCCTATATGGGACAATACGAAGTGAGTGTTAACCTTTCCAATACCTTCCGGAATTCTGAGAGAGAGAGTAAGAGAGAGTAAAGACACGCTACTGAAGCATCTGCACAATTGATAACTCTTAGTTCTGTTTCAGAAGCGCGATTTCACACTTCCCTTTTCCCTTGCTAAGTCTCATACCTTCCGACCAGGGTCAACCCTATGTTGCTACAAGTAGCAACGGGGGGGTCGTATTTTGATGAGTTTGTAGAGGGGGGTCGTACTTGCTTCGGTTGTAAGAAGTGGCATGTGATGAGTGGGGAGCGGCGCGGGAGAAAATTTGCCGTTATACCGCCCTAAGAAAATGGAAGTAGTTGAAATAGGTGAAATACATGGACATTGTAGGGAAATGTAGGGAATTTTGCGGTTTCAACGGTAAGTATATACCCCCCGCCCCGCTCGACGGTAATTTTTTGGGGTAAAAATTGTTTTTGAAAGAGGGGGGTCGTATAAACATTTCACGACCTGATTCCGTTTTGAAAGAGGGGTCGTATACAGTCTGACCTCTGATTCCGGCCTAGTAAAGGATTTTATATTACTAGTCCAGGTCGCAAACGGAACCTCAGTCCGCAGTTATTGCAGCCTTGGTAGAGTCTACAACCAGAGCTAGGCCACCATTTACTTAGGATCAGGCGAAATGCATTCAATTTTGTACATCACCATCCTTCAAAGTTTTAATATCAGTTTTTCGCAAAAGTTAAGGAAGCGAGTTCAATGTTCGGGAAAATATCGACTTTTCGAGTATCTCAATAATTTTCCTACGGTTTCAGATCTACATATTGCTCGCATGCCCTAATCCATTTAATTCACTCCAGGTACCTGGTCTATCCGCTTTCCACAACGACTACATGCCTTACTTTTTATGCTGTAAATTTGCCGACTTCCGTTGCCAAATGTTCTATTGGAGACGACCATCAAGTGGCTGCCAGGAGTACCAGCCGCCAGCATACGGTAGGTTTTGATGTTTCCCGGTATTTTTCGATAATATCTTGTTTTTCTCCTAAAGAGCTAAGCTTTAACTAAAATCCGATTTCGCCTTGACATAACAGCAAGGTCTTCATCATGGCGAGCGTTAATTCTGTTGCCGTACCCCAAAAAACTTTACTCAATGAATTGAGGGGTTCTGTTTTCAGGCGAAGGCATGGGCGCCGGCACGTTCAATACCATCGACAATGACAAATTCATTTTCAATGAGCCGGGTGTCTTCAACGTGCTCTACATCCCCCAGACGCTTCAAACACCTGAAGTGAAAATTCAGCTGAGGCTGGAGAGATATCCAGATCGACGAGTGGATTTCAGTGAGTCCACATAGATCTTACTTTTTGTGAGGACTCATAACTTTATTAATCTGCTTCTTTTCAGGTCTGCTGGGTCGCGGAATGGCTCAGCAGGATCTCGTGCAACCAACGAACGTGACCGTAATCACAGGCATTGTGATGGAAGCTACCGGCACCGATAGAGTTCATGTCCTCACTCGGAAAGACACCAGACGATTTCGATACCGGACCAGCATCATCGTTGGAAACATTATGCGTTACTTCGATACAATGAGGATTCAGCGATTCAAAGGTAGGTGGCTCTTATAAGACTCTCTTCCGGATGGTTTACCCTAGAGAAGTCCATGAAATATGGTGGAGGCCTATGCTTCTTTTTTACCAGACTGGGTTTGGATTTCTATCAAGACTCAGGCTCTGAAAGCAGGAAATGTTTCACGAATCACACCCTTCAAACCCTTCGGGCCTGGCCGTGGCGATTGCCACCACCGATCTTAAGGCCGATGTCAGACTTTGCGAATCGCGCGATTCGCTAGCGTCTGCGGTCGCGTCGCGGCCAGTGAATCACTCAATTGGCTGGTACCGCAACGCGACCGCGGACGCTAGCGAATCGCGCGATTCGCAAAGTCTGACATCGGCCGATCCCAAAGATATCCATACCGGTGCACACAACAACTTCTTTTAAAATGCTCTAATGAAGATGATCGTCTTAGGACAATCTTTTTTTTCACCGAATCTCGCTTTGCCTCGCTATCTGCCCGCATAATTCCTCCTAACCCGTGAAATAGAAGCAGAAATTGTTTTTTCTGGGCTGACTAACTCGGCAATAGAAAGCTTCTTCTGGCCGAAATAACTCGGGCTGGGAGGGTTAAGGGTACCATCTATTCACCATTACGCATAAAAATGGCTCACAATAATAGCGGTACGTCCTGTTATTGTATACATAGTGCCATAGATAGTGCTAGAAAAGGTGGCTTCTCACCTCATTAGGTATGCTAAAAAAACTGACCATAAGCTGGAGAGCTCCCGAAACATGGCTTCTTCTTCTCATGTCAGATAATGAACATTCTGAACTGCTTCCTGTGGATGTGACAAAGCCAGCTAATAGTAGAGAGCGCCTCTTATTGTATGGGTTGACGTTTGACCCACAATAATGGACTCAAAATTCATTTTTTACATTATTTGTTTCGCATAATTTTTCTTTTTTAATCATTTTTTGCATCCAGAAGTTTCATCGCAACTATATAATTAATTGAATTGTTCAACTTCGCGTAGAAATCGAATGATGCGATGTAATTAACTTCCGTTTTCTGCATAGTAAATCCATGGCGCTTTTTCCAGGCGTACTTGTCTATGTGAATAACGTCGAACGAGGCCAGCCAGAAATCTACGTTGTTCTCGAAGAAGCCCAGATTGGCGTTCGAATCCGCGAATCCTATGCCATCGATGTCGATCGTTATTCGAATTATCAGGAGAGCATGGGAATGCTGAACGTGGCGCTTAGTGTACCGCCACAATACGGAGTGGTATGAATTCGGTTCTATGAGAAAAATTGAAAAACTTCCTTTTTTCTTTTCCGGTTCCTTTTTTGCGGAAGCTCGGCGCCACTTTACCTCACGTCAATTGCGTGCTTTGTAAATCCCATATCGGCTGAGCTTATCGGACTCTATTTTTCTCCCCTTTATGCTTTGGAAATGCTAAAATCCGTTATTTTCTGTTCTGCTGTGACATCTATCTACGTATTTATTTTTCAGCGCCCAGATGGTGACAAAACCAGAGAGACCGAGTTACGACAGCGGTACAATCTTCCTCGAGTAGCCGGATTAATGAGACCATTCCCTGATCAGACCTCAGCCAGCTTCATGCAGACCTTGACATTGAATGATGTAAATTCGGAGACATACAGACAACAAATAATCAACATGTGTGAGTTTATGTACAGTTCCTTTGAGGCAAACCCCGGGATTAGCCCGACTAGTAGGAGGGATTCCACGGGGGAAATTGTAAGGTCCGTACGTAACTGGATCACTCCAGCTTCGTCGCAAAAACTGCGCGGTTAGTCCTTACGGGCCCGCAACCATCGACTCCCTTTCCAACGCATCCCACCCGCCGCGAGAGGTGGTGAGATCAGCATGCACTGGATGTAGAGATCAGGTGTGCTCTCACGACAGTTGCTCTCTCGCGTATTTTGCCTTCTTTGACCACCCTTTCTCGCCATCGTACCACATTCTACCCTACTGAAGGTTAAGGCCTTAATTGCAGCGTTCCCAAGGATATCTCTTGCTTTCCTTTCCACTTTCAGGTCGTTCCGCAGCTAAGCTATCACCACAAAGCGCTGATAGCACCTGTTTAATCCCGGAGTTTGCCTTTAATCAAACGAGAAACGGCGTTGCAGGCACGTTTTGGTTTCTCCTCATGATTAGAATCGAATAGCAATCTGTCAAAACTAGCCTTTCTCTCCTTTGGGTTCGAATAACTCAGTACAATATCCTAAAGTGATGTAATGCTACGGAGAAGAATGTCGGTTATTATTCTGAATCCATTGCGGGCTTCAAAGAATACGGATTTTCGGATGACTCTGCAATTTTGGATTAAACTCACGTGCGCGGGCGCACACCTAGGGGCAGATGCTTATGTCCGAAAAATTTATGCATCTGCTCTACGGTTTTTGATGACAGTTGATAGGTAAGTGACTCTATTTCTTGAATTGTGCGCTTAAATTTTGGCTGATGACTGATTTTATCGGCGTTATTTAAGGCGGTAGAACTTCTGAAATAAAGAAATAGATGACTAAAATTCGTGACGAAAAAGGTGGGAAACAAAGGGTTGGAGCGGGCCAAGAAATAAAACAGTATTTTACTTGTCAGGAAACGAATTGTTTGTTAAAGGAGAGCTAGTAGTGAAGATGTATGGTTTGTCGAAGAAAAGACAAAATGCGAAACTCGCGCAAGTTTGTGAAGAGCTGAGATTTTATGTCTATGTAACGCAGATGTTTTCGGCGCAGAGACTGTAGAGATACATGTATTCATACATATTCTACTCACTTTTTATACCTCTATTTGTTTCTGTATTAATTTTTAGCTTTTATTCGGTATCGATGAAGGTTTTTGCAATTTGGAGATTTCAAAGAAGTAAACAGATTTGTAATTGTCTTTTCAGATCGCGTGCAGGGATCTGGTGAGCCCGGCTCCGATCAGAACCTGCAGACACAGAACCAGGCTGGTATGCCAACAGAAAATATGTTTACCACTAGCAAGGACGAGGACAAGAAGTTCGAGGTAGGTAGACGGATACCTTGTGTAAAAAATTGTGAAATCGGCTCAGCGTTTGCATGGTCGAAATATTGATTTGTGACATTAGTGACTTCATAGTGCTCAAAAGCTTCCCCATACAACCTTATCATACTATCGTTGAAGTTAAAAAAGCTTGGGCTGATAAGCTCGTGTGTGGCAAGTCTGACCAAAGTGGAAAGATAGACACCAGCTTGGAAGTTGTCTTGGCACTGGAAACAGTTGCATTTGTCGGAAACCCATTCAAATGCTCCTTCGTTTTATTGGGAGTTGTGAATGCACGGCGCAATTCGAAATAGTTTACAAAACCGAATAATCGAGCTTCTCATTCCTATTCATCTTGTTGGAAACCGCAGAGTACTGTTTTTCAGTTCGAATCGCTATTTGTTTCAGGTATTTCCGGAAGCCGCGATGAAGAGCGGTCCCATCTACAAAACAGCTCCGAAATATGAGACGTACGTTTTTTTTTCAATTATCTTGAGTATATCAAGTTTTTTCTTCTTCTGGGAGGTGTCAATGTGGGGAAAACATACATTACTGCTGGTTTTGACTATACGTATTTGCGGCTCCGCATGAGCAGCGGCGGAAGAGGACTGAAACTGCGCGTGTTCTCTGATATGTTTGGTGGAGGGTGGCTAATTCTGTACCGACTCCAAAAATGCCCACACAACTAGCTTGCAAAATCGTATGCCTCTACCGGAAACTTCGCTCAATCTTGCCCAACTGAAGACATGTAGAACGGCAAGTATAGCCACCCTTTGCAGAGGCGCCTATCGTTTCCACCCTATTACTGGCCAAGTGCTCAACCAACGACTGCAGACTTGCCGGGATCTGCAACAGCAGAATATCAGTAAGTATTTAGGTTTTGGAAATAAAATGTAAGCTAAGTATAATAACTTGGTTTGAATCCAAACTTTTAGCTGATCAAGGATATATGAATGCTCTAAGAATTCTTAGAAGAGTCACACATTTCAGTTAACCTCAACCCATGCAATCACAGCTGACCGAAGCCTACGGACTCAGTCAGTGTCCAGATAATCCAGCCGCGATTATCTCCTGAATGTGGTGACTCCGTACCATGCCAATACGACTACACTACCATGAACGCTAAGGTGAATCTACTCAAATCTTCTTTGACTTTTTAAGTGAATGGTTAGCAGCCAAAAAAGCCTTAAACATCAGCCAGGCTAACTCCCAACTTAGTTGTTGTTTTTTTGCATCCCATCGCCAGAATACGGTAGATGAAGAGAGGCTGCTCATTGCAAGGTGATCTGAGGTTCATCAAAAGCGTTTTTACATTCGTCAAAAGCGTGAAGCGCCCAACTGAAAAGGAGGTCCTTGACTTGTAAACTCTAAATTGGGTGGCTGAGTAAGTGGCCCTTCATGAAAAGACCGCGAAGTGGTTACTGCGTTGATCCCTGACACCTTGTCCACCTATTCTCTGTAATTGTTGCACAGGAACAACTCCACTGAACGTCAAGGCAAAAATTCTGTGAAGTGAACACTCTACGGCCTAAGACGAGAACTGATTGGGCTCTG
>MU897349.1:0-11929 GCA_036418205.1 Ostertagia ostertagi | reverse complement strand
GTTGTGTCGGTTTGTATGTGTGTATGTGTATGTATGTCTGTCTGTCCGTCCGCAAAATGAAGTGAGTGATAAGGAAGCTCATGGAACAAACCGCTAACAAATCGGGTAGCTACAGGATTTGAGATATCAATGTTTTGCAATGGCATGATTGTGATAACACCCAACGGCTATATAAACACCTGCTTAGCACACTTCCGTTCATTCCACATGGTGCTGCAGTGGCAGCTGGAGGGCAGTGGAGGGGGGGGGAATGGATTAGGTTTTGATAAGTCATCTCAGGACGTAAAGCGTACGCATGGAAGGAAGGTCCCGGCGGTTGGGTGGACCAACCTGGTACATCTAAAAATTAATATCAAGTGTTCGATTGAAGGGCTACTTCCATGTTCTCCAATTGCAGTTCTTTGAACACAGTCGTTACAGTCAGTCTATTCATTCACCGAGCTGCTATCGTATTTCTGAGCAACCCATCATGATAACTTGGTTGTTTATGAGGAGAAATTACCTACTGCAACGGCCTCAAAACAGGATGTGAGGTTGTTAATGTCTTCTGTGGCGAAAGGCGCGCCCGAAACGGTTTGCAGGCGGAACTTAATGTGGAACAAGGAGAGATATACTTACTGAAGAGGGACGCCAGGCTCTTAAGGAAGCCAGAAAAGGCTTGTATAGCGGCGAAGGTGCTGTCATCGACATATTTTGCTCTTCATTCCGAAAACAGGGTTTTTCACGTTTTGCGTGCGTAGCGCGCGCATCGGATGAAGTACTCGAAGCTCATCGAAATGGTCACGATTAGGGTTAGGGTGCTCATGACCCTAGGGGAACATCCAAAACAGGACATCAGAATCCACTGGTGGGCAACTTTAGGACTAAGCACAAGAGAGTGAAGGAACTGCAGGAAGAACAAGGTCTACTCACGTCCTCACCCAGAATCCATTCCCCTCCCTCACAATGAGGCATAGTTCCAAGCTCTGTAAGTGGCTCACACTTCATTGTTCTCAGCCTCCTCGTAACGACATGAGGGCCTGATTGTGAGACAAAAATTGGAAAGCTGGTCAAATTCTTCACTCAAGGGCGCTCATGTCACTAGGGGGACATTCAAGTGAGGGAGCAACTTAACAAGAGAGCTTGGAGACTGAAGCTTGGGGAAGGAAGGGGTTCTCTGAGAGAGCTGAGCAGTATTTGTTCTCCAGTTCCTCCCCTCTTTTGGGCTTACTCCTAGAGTCACCTACCACCAGCGGTTTTTGTTTTTTTACTGCCCTGCTTTGAATGCCCCTCCCTCTCCCCCAAATCGCAGGACCCTTGATGTTCCCGGTTCCCCTCAGCGCTTGGTTATCCCCATAAGCTGCCATCATTCTTGTCGACGGCACATCAAATTGCGCTCCGACGTATACAGGGTGGTTAACAGATATTGGGGCATTCTTTATTAACCATATTTTGCCAAGAGAAGCTATTACATCTTCAGAAGTTTATTTTTACTATAAAACATTAACGATGCAGTCACTGAAAAGGTCAAAAAGGCCCTGTTGCAGCGATACTACAGGCTTCAAGTCCCTTCTGAAGTGAACATCACCGTGGGCCACAAGATAGCTGACCTCACGTGAAGTGAAAACATCACAACGGGAGTGGACTCACAACTCCATAAACGACAGCAACCTGTTGATCCGGCTATTAGCCTTCTGGCCTCGCCCGTTGTGCCCACAAAAAATTGAAGCGATTTTCAAAACATTTCACATTGGGCAGGAATTGTACCGCCGAACTCAAGACATTGTCTGCCGCTTGTTCTTGTGAACAAGTCCGTCAATGTCACCGCTCAGACCTACCGTGGAACAGTTTTACGTGATGAACTTCTTCCGTGGACTGTTTCGACCATCAGCGAACGTCACGGATTCCTCAGCAGGCTGGGCGCCTGCATATGCTGCAAAATCTACCCTCTGAAGGTGACCGATTTTCCAGATTACTGGTCACCCGATGTTTGGCCATCTAACTCGCCCGATTTGAACCCAAGAGCTTTTGCGGTTTGGAGCTCCTTGCTGCAGAAGTTCCCTTCTGGGCAACATCGAAGTTTGAACTCTCTAAGGGCTTCCTTAGAGAATTTGAGAAACAGACACTCGAAGTCAGCTCTTGCAGGCTCTTGCCGCTCGCACCGGTGTGTAGTTGAGAAAAGAGACATGCAAGCCGTAACGCTGCCGTAAAGTCCATTTGCGCAGCATCCTTTTTTTTGTACTGTATTGTATAATCTATGTGTATAAAAAACATCTGAAGATGTAATAGGGTCCCTTAACAAAAGGTCAATAAACAATGCGCCAATATTTAGTAGCTACCTTGTACACACAGACTGGCATTCTGACAAGCCAAAATTGTAGTTAAATAGTGATGTGGTGGTCTTTTTCATCGCCCTGGTGGCGAATTTATCACATCCACATGGGTTCCCTTTTCCACTTTTCGGTCGCGTGAAACGGACGCTATTTTTTGAGATTTGTATATAAACATAAATAGCAGGTAGGATTTCGATCAAAACGACGAATAGTGGTACGAAAAGAGAGCATTTATTCACTTTCCCCGTGAAGGAATTTAAAAGCATTTTCACTCGATTACGAGATTTACCCACCTATCTTCCATTCCTAGCGCCTGGCAAGCGATTATCAGCTGGCAGCCCATATGGGCTGCCATCGTCCCAGGAGCACATGTTGTTGGCAGCCCATATGGGCGGCCATCGGCGTGAATGTGTTAAGTAGGTCCAACTATACCTCCCGCCGGCTAGAAAACGTCGCGGTACGCAATGGGGCAATAATTGCTTCTGAGGGATGAAAGCGAAAAAGTTAAGAAACCTTGATGTATTGTGCTGCTTCTTGTTGCTCATCCGATAGGCCTTCTTTGTTCACCGAGTTGAGCTCACTGGCAGGGATGAGAAGTTCCTCGCAATTTCCAAAACACTTCATGAACTGAAAATGCCTTTGAAACGTTTCTTAAGTCTACCTTCGTTTTTGTTTTCCACAGCCGAATCCATCGCAGCTGTGAACTTGAAATAACTTTTTTAAACTTCCACTTCTGATTCGGCTGTTTTCCTTTATTCAGTAACACAATGGTAGCCCATACAAGTCTCATTCAGAGTCTGCGTTCATAGTTCGCGACTCCGGAGATTGGGAGAGTACGAAGGAAGGTTTTCATAGGAAAATTAGAATATTAGGATAGTGCGCTGACAACATTAGATTCGTATAGACTGAAATCGCCGCAGTTAGTACAGGGTGGTCCAAAATTATGAGGACCGCGTGCGCGCGCGGTCATATCCACTTTTTTCCGAGTCGCTCCATTTTCATCTCCTTTTCTGTGCACTATGTGAGAGGGTACAATGTCTTCTTCCTAATGAAACCAAATTTCATGCAGTTCTCAAAACTAGTGAAATAACTACATCACTTTAGTCAGTCCTCAAATTGAACTCACTAGGGGCTCTGGCACGTTACATCTAGCGGCAGTCTAACGTATCAGGGAAGCTCTTATGAGCAACAGTTCAACTCTTCAATAAGTTTGGAACCACCACAGATGGAAATTCGGAGACTCGAAAGTTACAGTTACCACCAGGACAATTATCAGATGCAGAAACTCCCTTGTCGACTTTCGTACTCCCAAAATGAAAAAATTGATGTGAAAACCCAGCCACACTCTAAAGACTCCACATCTAGTGGATAGAAAGCCACTCGAGTACTCTACTTGGGACTTTTTACAGGACCGAGCACCTGAATAAGGACAAGGGCAAATAAATGCCCCACAAAACTTTGATTCCCCTGGAAAGCAGAGCAGAAGGCCTGGAAACATTTTGACACGCCTCAGTTGCGTGCCACCGCACGCGCCATCCCCCTTCATCTGAAGGCTCGTGTAAACGGGGCAGGTGGCAGATCTCAATTCTATTCTGGAATTAGTTACAAACACTTCCCTGAAGTTTGTTTGTTCCATCAAGCTACTATGCGTTTTTAACGACACAATGTCTTGGTCCTCATAATTTTGGACCACCCTGTAGATTACGATATTACTATATGAGGATGTTATAGAGTGGGAGGTAAGGGTAGAGCGCTGACAAAATTAGATACATATTGGTCGTTCCGCCCAAAGACGCCTAAGCTATGTACTACTACTCTCTAGCGATTCTTACCTTATGGCACTGGTGTTTGTAGTAGTCACATTCGGCTGGATGTGAACGTACATTGAAACCTTCCATTCTTTCAATGACAAGGCCAGAATATGTGACTGGAAATAGAGCTTGTCACTATTACAACAGGTTCATCTTCTAGGACTAGGCTTGGGAGAGAGCAAAAACATCGAAGAAAATGAATTAATTGCACACCCTCGAGTCTCTCAGCTCCCGCCTAAGGCCGAGTACCGGTTTTAACCAAAAAGGACTCATCTCATATCAGAGGAGGGGGAGGGAAACTTCTAAGTAAGTGAGCAATTACTGTGCTTGGGACTAAGCTCTAGGGAGGGGAAGGGATCCTGGGGAGCATGTGAGCAATTTGTGTTCTCCCTGGCGTTCTTCCCTTTGCTGGGCTTAGTCCTAGTCTCACCTACCATCGGCCCTGTTTGAGTGTCCCTCCCTCAAGGACATGAGCGCCAAAAAGAGATGTTTCATGCGATTTCTAATGCATTACCATAACAATGCCCCCGTCTATTGCGATAGCGCCTAGAGTTTTTTACACATGTCTTTTTTTTCTGGAAACAGAACCTGAATATCAAACTAACGGTTCTCCTGGTAAGCGTTCACCACAGTCATGCCAGACACGGGAACAGAAAGTAGCTCAACAACACCAACTAGCCAAAGGACTAGCATTGGTAGAAATGATTGCATACTACATATCCCTTGATGAATGATCTGGACTCGTTCACTCATGATGATTCTATTATAAACAATTGCTGGCATGGTGGTAAGAAGCGTCGTTACCATTTGTTCGCCCGTGTGATCAACCTCCAGTTCAGGACGATCATGACAGTCTCCATGGTGGGATACAATGTACACAAGTTAAAGCAGATCAAAGCTTAAAGGCAAGATTCAAGCTCACTGATGAGGTAATTCTACTCAAATGTGATACAGTGGTGGGGGGTGGACCGCCAGTTTAGAAAAAAAAGGAAAAAAAATCGTGAAATACACAGGGATAAAAGCCCTTTTGCCATATGTCGGAGGATTCAAACCTAGGCGCGGTAGGACATGAGGATAATGTGAGCGCGTATAAGCGGTAAGAAGCCCGCTAATAGAGAGCATGAGCAGCTCAGCATGCTACACTCTAAAAAATATCTAAGCGGTGGGCGGAGCGTGTCAAAGTCCTTGGCCCCTAGCGCCTTCAGTGACGCATTTCGATGCGGGAATTTTGGCGAGTCGCCTGCAGTTGCGTCCCATGCGCTTCTAGCCACTTTAAGGGCTTCATTAGGTGGGTCTGAGCCCGAACTTTGCCTTTAAGGCAGGGAAGGTTATCCCATGTAACTTGATTGAGACGTATTCGACCATTCACACCTATAGCTAGGAGCTGCGCTCGGGGGAGGCTGGTCCGAATAAGTTCAAACCGTTAAGTAGACCCTGCTCAAAGAAAGTTGTGAACGTCCAACTGTCTAAGGTTAATTCCTCATTATAATAAAATCTTGCATTGAATGGGCTTCAACTTGTTGGGCTAACCGCCATGCAAAAACTGAATATCAATCTAAACGGGACAACGGTATCCTTTAGAAGCACGCTTCAACCAAATAACCAAATTTATCAAGTAGGCATCACAGCCAACTTTGACCATCCATAAATTCCTCGGCAGGTTCACGTAGCAGATTTGATTCCCACAATTGTAACCAGGCTTTCAAGCTCTATCAAGGGACCTAGATCACAATTTAAAGTTCAGTGAGAACCTGAAAGCCTTTTCTGATAAGCTGCGTGGAGGATGATGAAAATATCGTTGTCTCGTCCAAAGTGATTCTTCACTAATACGGACACCACTTAATTTGACAACTTTTGACAAATCAATAAAGAATATTCATAGCGCATATGGGAAGGTGATGAGATACTGCTTGTGGTAGCACGCTCCAACAATAAATTTTTCGTGGGCAATATCCTGCGTCCAAAAATAAACCTTCAGCACTCGCTAGTCTCACTAGTACTGGCACTAATGTAACAATTGAGGAAGTGACTTCGTGCTACCTAACACAATTTGGGTACAACGTGATCTTGCAATGTGCTCGTTAGGCACAGGCGAAACTACAAGAATGCCAATGCTGCCAAATTAGGTCGTTCAGCAGGATGGGGCGACAAAGAGAAGAGAATGGGACGACGGTACAACAGGACAAGATGTATTCATTCTGAAACACGATGTAACTCAGCTAGTAGGAGCTGCTTGCCTGCCGCGGTGTTCGGTGTTCAGGCGAGCAAGGCCGACACATTGAAGTGTAGCGAACTTCTTCGATTAAATTAATCCGTTCCATAAGTAGTGTTAGAGCTCCTCGTGAAAACCGAGGATGTGTTCTTCGCAGCTTGAATGCGCGAGACCGACGCAAGTACGAGAGGCGGTCAGAAAAAAAATAAAAGTGTTCGCTAGAAGCGCCGATTTTCAGTGCATATTTTCCTCGCCTGAGGCAACGCTCTACACAAATATTATCATACATGTTTCTAGTGTTTTACTAATCCTCACCTTGAAACACGAGTCAGGATGAGTTGATATGCATTCCTGGTTCGACCATTAGACAAGACGCCAATAAGCGACATAGGTGAAAGGACAAAAAGCAAAAGCACCATAGAAACCCTAAATTTCCCTAGAGGCCGCCAATAGCGACGAGAGACACCAGCAGCTGCGAAGGAGATAAAGAGAAACACCCACACTATGATGAGTAGCGCCATTACCGTGAGGTCGCAGAGACCACGTATGCTGTGGTGGATTATGCTGGCAGCGCGGGCAGCGCGGCGAGCAAGGCCTTAGCGCCATTACCGCGCACTTTTGGGTCACGATAGTGTCGTGTCCTTAGTGCTTGGGGAGCCCACTATCACACTCTGGGAAGAACTTCTGCTGGTTGGCCTAATCCTGACTCGTGGCTTAAACGAACAAAACTGTTCAGAAGAAAAATCTCCAAGGCCATCACTGATTTAAATTCTTACCAACAAGAGAAAGCTTGGAAACGCGTTCTGGCCAACACATTTGACGTTACGTGTATGTCAACAAACAATGCACCAGCACAGGCGGTGGTCGGTGCCGACAACGTTCCAAACTGCGGTGGGTTCCCCCCGGTTCTAACCTGGTGGGGACCTAACCGCGGCACCACCGCGCGACGGCCGCCCTTTACTAGGTTAAAGCACATGAAATGACTCCCACCTCAAGGAGCCCGACTAAATATCAGCGACGCATATGCGAGAAACAGCTTCAAGACCGATTTCTAATACTGTAAACTGCAAAATTCCGAATGCTCACCGAAATCCCAAAAACTCGCGCGCTCACCAAACAGCTGTCGCGTCGCGACGCC
Source organism: Ostertagia ostertagi (assembly GCA_036418205.1). NCBI lineage: Eukaryota > Metazoa > Nematoda > Chromadorea > Rhabditida > Trichostrongylidae > Ostertagia > Ostertagia ostertagi. The sequence goes on along the minus strand of MU897349.1, from coordinate 4,456 downwards.
GCGGAAGTCTGCGCTTTCGCTCGTCTGCTGTGCTTAATTGTTTTCTCCTGCTATTTCACTCAGTTTGGCGCACAGTGTTTCTTGGAGTCCCTTACCTTGGCTGCTTAAAAGCCGCCAAAAGAGCGAGAATCCTTACCCTGCAACGCTTTCTTCAGAAATTGTTTCTTCTTGCTGAGTTTATTTCGCCTATCCAGTTAGTATTTTCCCAGAGAACATTCAAACTAGCTAGACCGTAGAAAGTGCCATCAAGTTAATAGCATGATTTACAGAACCGGCGGTACTTGAGGTCAGGAGCGGAACTGATCGAATGTTTTTCTTATTTATTCGAAAAATAACGTCCTCATATTGTTGAAGTCATCGCTGCTTGACAATAAGGAGTTCTTTGGAAAGAGTCATCAAACAGATGTCGATTCAAATATTCCATTTCACTGCATAAATTTCGTTCTGTATAGAGACCTTAAAGTTAATCGATTCTGGTTCCATACAAGAACAATCAACTTCCCAGAATCAGTGGCATAGCTGTGAAGAGTTATAAGAAACGCGCCCAGCCCACAAATTACGTACAACTTGAGACCGTATAGACTTGACATGCAAACCCATGACTCCTTTCTAACGATTCTGAACAAAGTCAAATACGTGGCGCATCTTATAATGAATTACCTTAAAATTTCTTCCCTTGCCTTTTCACATTAACCTAGTGACGGGCGACTGATGAGTGATAGCAGAAGTAAAAATTCTAGTAGGTAGTTTCAGAAAGTTCTGCCACGTTGTTCCTATGAGCACTGCACATGTCTAATCGGCTACTTATTTCCCTTGAAAAGTCTAGAGAAAGCTGGGCAAATTGATGTATGATGTCATATTTGAAGAAACTATTTCCAGCTCGAAGCGCAATGCTCAGGCAACAATGGATACCTAAAATAATATTTCTTATAAGCTTTTTCAAAGCTTTGAATTCAGTATACTCGAGGAGCAAGCTGGCATGACTTTCTTTTTCTAGCTTTAAATAGACCTGAAAGTGGCGGGATCAGTTCAAGATATCAACGATGCTTTGGGCCTAGATTTGCAATAAATGTGCTCAGAAGCAGTAGTTAAAAAATTTATTGTAAGGAAGGCGAGAGCCTTGAATATGATGAGAGTAGTGGTCGGACATCGGACGGTGTCTCCGATTAGCCAAAAGTTCTGATTGAAGCACTTGTGCGTAAGACCATAGAGGAGGTTCTGCCCAACGTGGGCGTATATGGTTTGTACAGCCAAGCTATACGGAAGAAGCTGGAAAGTCTAAAAAATTCGATAGTGGCGTGCCGCGACAAATCACCAATTTGAAGCATCGTCCATCAAATTGTCGCTGGTTTTATGTGGTGAAAGCGACTCGTTTCTCTACAGATTTGCGACGTACAATAAAGAGCGGATTCTTCTCTATAGTCTACGAAAGTTTGCTGAATAGATCGACGGCGATGAAGCTCTACAAACTTTGCAGAATTTAAACTGTGCTGGAGGAGGGTTGTGGCAGCTTTCATGGGGCCAGCGGCTGGCCATGTTCTTCAGTATCAGATGGAACTGTTACAGTGGAGAATCAATCTTTATACTAATTCAAAAATCATCAAAAACTCTAGGACATGGGTCCAGCATTCCTCATTATAAAGGAACACACACATCCCTGAAAGGTGTCTTGAACGCACATCGCACGGCCAACCCTTCACAAGTTGTACCAGCTGAACTTCAGAGTGGTTCTGCGAACATCTTACTTAGTAGACCCTTGAACTATCTACTGTCAAACTTCTGACGATCTCGATAGCTTCCTTGAAGAGAAATACATCAAAAACCAACATGATGCTAAAACGACCTTCCCTCAGTTCATCGCCTCCAGAGGTCCAGCATTCCAAATAAACGTACCCTGTTGAACGGTTTCTTATAGAACAAGATTCGCGCTTTCAAATGGTTTTTAATCAACTCGAAAGGTTTAGCCCATGCCGAGATACGTGCATTTAAAATTAGGGGCTGGAAAACGACAGAACTTTCTGAAACACCTAATATGTTTTTGACCCACTGGAATCCAATTGTAACCAAGGATTGAGAAAGACCTTCACTAACTCAATATTTACATCACGGCCAGTTCTGGTCGGGAACAGCATATAACTTAATCAGGAAATCGGATTAAAAACAGAGAAAATGCTGATCGAAAGAGAACGATCGATATATTCCTGGTCGGAAAGGTGAGGCGGGGGTGTTTTCGGTTGTACGGCTTGCCAGTAGCATCATGCCACGGTCCGGAAATAAGACCGCCTCTGGCCTAATTTCGGAGATTTAGATGAGCCACGAGAAGGAAAATGCCGCAGTAGCAATCAGAGATATATTGTTATTAGACTAATATCTAAGGGCACCAACTTGCGCATTAACTGTAAACCGTTCGCAAAACAACTGGTTCACTGTAATAAGACAGGCATTGAGAAAGTAAACGTGGAATAGACCTATGTCGCACAGCCTGGCCTTGGGTATGCGAAGGGAACCAAAACTTCCTCAGAACTCCTTCCTCAAAACGCAGCGCGAACTTAACAACTTACCCCTGCAATGCAGCTCGCACGTTTCTGAGAGGTGGTAGCAGGACCACGCCTACAAGTGCATTTACCAAAATCAGCACGACATCGCACTACCTCGGACATATTTCCCTGAATCACACTTGCTCGAGAAAATTAAAGATGACAGCCCAAAGAACAACACCTTTCCAAATCTTCCAACTTCCACACATCCCAATTCGTGAGGAAGCTGACACAGCTTCGCAATACGTCAACACTAGCAAACTCGCGTAAATCAAAGTGCGCCATTATGTGTTATGCTGTGATTGGTTGTTCCCTAGAAAACGGTAAACACGTTAATTAAAGAAAAGTTCCCCAAAATGAAGACAGAATTGCAACAAACTACATTTAATGCTATAGACATTTAGGAGAACTCCTGAAAATCCGCAACATATTTCCTGACGTAGCATCAACCTTTGCAATTTCAGCCAACGGTCCAGCTCCGTGTCTGCTTACCTTATTATGCATATTACACCGATTCTCGGTAGAACGGGCCTCGTCGTGCCCTTAAATTTTAACGAGTACTGCTTGGAATGTTCCGCAAGTCATGCTAGACCAAGGATTGGCCAGAAGATAGGCGAGGGCAAGCTCTCTCAAACCACAGTGCAACGGCGCTTCACTCTGCTCAGCGTTGACTTTTTTATTTGAAAATAACCCACACTCCAACCACCCTGTGACTGACAATCACGATGCTATATCTGACGGCGTTGAAAAGGGATCTGGATAGAGTATCGATCATTTGCTAGAGCGATTCCGATGCGACAAGGAGACAGCACTGTGGCATCTCCAAAGACTTGTGAAGATCCGAAAATGTAGAGTTTGTCCCACGTGCCTTGAGCCCGATTCAGCTCCAAACACGATCTGACACCGTTATGTTCAAGTCGACTTACTAGGGATTCTACGATTGACCATCCATCACATTTGCCGAAGATGAGGAGTGGGTACAGTTTACTAACAAATGAACAAGCGGCGGTAGTCCAGCTCAAACGCTTCGGGAGATCTTATTGCTTAAGTTCAACCTCGTCCAAGTAGGGCCTTCGCATCTTTGGTGGGACACGGGAGGAGCTAAGCTCTGGAAACCCCTCCGTGTAGATGTCGCAGTCAACGCGAAAGTCAACTATCCACAGCTCGAATGGCATCGAGCTGCTTTAATACTCAGGAAGAAAAACAGCAGGCAAAAACTGTCTTACGTCGTACCTGCACACCATTGCAACCAACCTCTTGCTAAGAAAATTCAGGAAAATTTGAGACTCTGGGACGGGAGTTCTTCCGTATTCCACGTTATAGCCCTGACCTCGTGGCAAATAATGCCCTTCTGCTCCCCTCTCCAAACCATCTCCTAGAGAAGAAAGCTCATCCTAACTATGATGATGTCAAAATCGACATCTGATCTTTCTTCGATCAGAATTCAGTAGAGTCCTACAAGGGAGGCATCGAGCAGCTACTAGTGTGTTGGCAATAGGTTGTAGATATTGATGGAGGGTAGCATGCCGGATGAATGGAACAAAAAGATAATGAAAATATCAAATTCAAGATTCGGCCAAGTTTGTTGCAAGACTTATGGACCCTCAGGAAATACCGAGCCATTTCCTCTACGGTGCGGAGAAGTTCAAAAGGCCGGCAGGGAGATGAGAGATAATGTGAGCGCGGAGAGCGCTAGAGAAGTCTAAGTAGAGAGAGCATAGCAGATCAACATTCCGACGCAGTCAAGATATCGAGCGGTGGGCGGAGCGTGTCGCAGCAGGTGGAGCGTGTCAAAGTTCTTAGAGCCTAGCGTCTAAATAACGGTTTTCGAAGTAGGGAAGTGACGCGACCCTACACTTGCGTGCCTAGCGCTTCTAGCCACCGTAAAGGCTCATTAAGTGAGTCTGAGCCTGAACTTT
>MU897344.1:0-11673 GCA_036418205.1 Ostertagia ostertagi | reverse complement strand
TCTATTAGGTCGCAACGAAAGTAATGGCGGATTCGACCCTCAATTTCAAAAACTCGTATCTTTCTTTGAATTGAACTTTATTCTTAATAATAATTCCCACAAGCACTTACACCAGTCCGCCATCGGTCGACAAGGAAACAAATGCCTCTCCTTCAAAATTCGGCAGGCTTCGAGTCGAAGAAGTGCCCATGTCCGCTTTCAGCTATTGAAAGTTGTCGTAGTTTTTATCCTTTGAGAAGTGAGCCAGGGAAAGGAGTGGGTGGTAATCCGTAGGTGCAAGACCTGGCGAACCTGGAGGATGGGGTGAAACCGCAGATCCAAGTTCCGCCAATGTGTCCTGGGTTACCCTTGCAACATGGGGTCACGCGCAATTGCAGTGTAAGGAAGGAAAAACGTTCGTCCATCTCAGGGCGAAGTTTCGCAACTTCAACTGCGAGCCTTCGTGGTTGTGAGCAGTACACCTCGGCGTCGACGATGGTATTGTCTGGCATCTCGTAATGACGTGTTCCCCGAACTCTCCACCAAACTGACAGAGGAACTTTCTTGGGATGAACCTCCTGCTTTGGAACAGGCTCTGGCTTCTGGTTCGCACCCATTCACGGTCTTCTTCTGGTATGACATAGGTAGAGCCCCCATTTCGTCTCGGTTGTTAATATCAAGGTGCAAACGGAACTCTTGCAAGAAAAAACTACGCCGCCCGGATACTCTTTTTTGCAATGGCTCTGGTCAGCTCATAGGATCATCGACCAAGCTGTTAATTTTTCAGGATTGTGATGGACACGACCTGTGGCCATGTTGAAGCAGTGCATCTCCTTTGCCAGCTCCATGGCGCTTGCATGCGGAAAGTCTTGAAGTAACAGCTCCAAACGTTCGAAATTAACTTTCGTTGGGCGTCCATCTTCGAGGTTGTAGTTTCCTTCGCGGAGCCTTCTGAACCAAAGTTGGCAGGTTTTTTCACTTACCACTCCCCCTACTTCCACAGAGCATATTTTGCGGCAGGCTTCGCTCGCTGTGTGTCCCATACAAAATTCGCAAAGAAGTCAGTGGCGTACATGGGTAGAAACTTATGGCATTTTCCAGGCTCCAAAAGGCCTGCAGGAGGTGAGACTCGGAAATATGAAGGGATGTTACCATTCCTGTATATGGTTAAAAAATTTCCCCTCCAGGTTAATGCGCAGCCGTTTGTCAGGACTTTGAAGAAATCCGCCAGGACTTTCGTTGCGACCTAATAGAAGGTTTTTGTCAATATCTTTTTCAGTACTTTATGGTTTTTTGTCGGTGAGATATTAGGAAGAAATTTTCATAGATGTGTTGATTGGTTTAACAATTTTAGTTCGTTCCGTTATTGTCCTTGGAAGATCCGATGATCTGCACAGCTCTTCTCTCACTATCATAATGGTTCCCATCATCACTGGTCAGGGTTGCATTCACTTCCATTCAGTGCGATGTGGCGCTTCTGTTGCATTTTTTATCTAAAGGAGATGCATAGATTTGACAGCATGTAATCCACTCTTGTGGCTTTTTGGTTACTTGGGTTCGCTATCATATTTACCGGCGGATTAACCCCAATGAAGTGGAGTCATTGGAATAATGGTAGATGGTGCGTCAGAGGGTAGGGATGAAGAAAAAAAATTGAACCTGATTTCGAACCGCTGAAATGGGACCGCCTCCTTGCCCTTTGATTTGACGATTATGCGACTCTATTACTGTGGGGGCCTCTTAAGGGATCATATTCTCTGTATAATATATGTCATATCGAGTTATTACGATGTGGCGAGTGATTAGATAGTCGGTGGGCGTACCCCGCCAACCGCGCCAAGAGTGAGCCATGCTAGATCGCCGAGGTCAAATCTTTCGCTGCCAACTGCGCATCGGTCAGATACAATTTCCTCCTTCTTTGGCCTTAGTTCTTATCGTCGATTCCTCCTTAAAGTCCCGAAAAGCTGAGTAAGTTGTCACCGCATTAGCTGACTGAGCAGCGGGAAAGTAGTCTTTCTAATATCCTTTCCGTCCTTTCACATACAATCTACCATTACTGGGAGTGCAGTGTCATACATAACAGAGAGCGACGGCACCTTACGATTTCCCCCGTGGAATCCCTCCTACCAGTCGGGCTGATCCCAGAGTTTGCCTTTAAGCTAGAGATGAAGAACCCGCAACCCTTTCCAAACAACCTCATATTCAGGTTACCAACAACATCCCATAATGTTACGTTCAGGTAGCGGTCAAAAGTGTTTGCCGAGAAAGCGTTTCGTGCGCTTATTTCACTCCTCTCTAGAATTTGCGTGAAATAGTGATATGCTATGCATTTTGGTATTTTCTAATTCTCGAGACTTGAAGGCCCAAGATATTCAAAAGAAAAAATTGCAGCCAATTGTAAAGCTATTTTTGAAGAAGAAATGGTACTGCGCGAAAAGCCGTTTCGGCGAACACTTTTGACCGCTACTGTATATTATTAGGTAGTCCGATAAATACAGGGTGGGGCATAAATATGATGACAAAATAATTGTGGCCTAGTTCGAACCAGCAAGGTCGAAATGGGATATATTTATTGCAATGTATGACCATATATTGTCCAAGGATTGCTTACATTTCTTATTCGGAATAACCGCCCAATTTCCTTCAAACCGAGCCTACAGAAATCGACCCTTGCTCGCATGACATCCTTAAGAGCTTCATCTCATACTTTCTAAAGAGAAGCTTTTAGTGATCCATTTAAACTGCGTTGTTTTGCGCAGCTCTTAGCCTTCAATATATACCCATTCGATATTTGCCCACATTTTTGTTTGACCAAAATTGTCCCACCCAAAGCCGGACATATGGGGGCTGCATCATATTTTCAAAAAATTCAGTCTTTGAGTCACCACACAAGCTTGATGGTGATTAAAATCGTTTTCTATATAACTGATAACAGCTTTCTCTGAAAATTCTAGCTTGGATAGTGTTCACCTGATATTTTGCTCGCACATAGACGAAAACCAACGGAAGGAAAGAAGTAGCGGTTACTCAGGTCCAATTCATAGCTGGGCTAGGGAGTTGGGGCCCGTTTACGTTGATCCTGCTCCACCAGTTTCCTTAAAGGTCCCAGTCGCTATATCGGGGTTGTTCAAATGAAGATCTGGTCATCTATGAAAAACATGAAAAGATTACTCATTGGTCTTCACACGAGTCGTTGCGGCCCTGCGATAAAAACGCTCGACAATTTTCAATTTTATTTTTCCTCCGCTCGTCCACGCGAGCTGCTGTTCACGGTATTTATAAGCATGTATTCCAAGCTTGCTAACTGTAAGCACAACTGTATGCAACGATTATCAACTGTTGAATCTGCAGCCAATTTTTCCAAGCACTGCGTTGGATTCGGTTTTCAATAACGTTCTAGGACAGCCCTTAACTCCAGCGACTCGTTCCACGTCTAGAGGAAGAGCATTATGGTTACTTCGTTTCATAGTTGGATGACGGTCCTACGATGCATCCTTAGGGTACTGCAGATTTCAGAAGGGATCTTGTTGGCGGCGCGTGAGACCAGACCAGCGTGCGATCACTCGTTTCGGACAATGTGAAGCCATTCAGCATATAAAAAACGTAAAACATGAAAACAGAAAATTAAAAGTGGAAAACCATGGCGAATCTGAAGATTCAATCAGGAGCTCTACAATTTCTGAGTACCTGCGTTTCTTGAAGTTCAATCTTGTCATCACAATTATGCACACCCTGTACTGTTGATTTTTTTTCGAAGGAAATTTTCTCTCAAATTTCCCTTTTTTCTTATAGTGCTCTGCACAATTTGAAAGAGGTGTCCTACTATGGAACCCACTGTATCCATTACACATCGATCATGAACTGATGGAATTATAGGCGTACAAATTGGGAGGTCCAGTATGGAAAATCAGACTTTGTCGTCGCCTGCGACTCAGGAAACGGCAATAAGTTGGATTCCAGAACTTGCTGGTACTCTTCTGAGTCCATTCGGCAGGAAACAAATGCGAGCTCCAGCTTGCTGTCCCAGCAGTAGGCTCCCCACACCATCAGCGAACCGCCACCGAAGTTGCGTCTGCTGAACTGCACTGGGTCCTTCCTCAGGTCACGCCAGTAACATCTGGCTCCATCGGGTCCATCCAGGTTGAACTTCTTCTCGTCGGAAAAGATCACCTAAAGACTTTAAATTACTCTACAGTGCATAAGCTTCGCCTAGTTCTACAGCTGCACCTGTCTCCAATCCGTGGTCGCGTTCTTCCGGCAAACTCGAGGCGAGCCATCTTGTGTGCGTTGGTAAGGCGTGGCGCCTTTCTCATAACCTTCTCTCACAATGTTGCCACTGCGTTTGATAGCTCTCCATACGGTCGTTTTCGAGACAGACAGTTGCAAGTCTGCACGGATCTGGTTGACGCTGCTGGTGCTGTTCGAAGCTTTCCTCCATATTTCTCGTTCATCTCTATCGGACAACTTGCGTTGACGCAGGCATCAGGATTCCTGAGGTAAGAGCAAACCAGTCTGCAAACCAGTGAGTCCTGCCGATTTGCCTGGCAATCTGTCGATTGCTGAGTCCGGCATCGTGGAGAGCCCGAATCTGGGCCTTTTCTTCTACAGAGAGACGGAGACCACGCGGCATCGCAAGGAGACATGTCGTCTTGGATTTTGGTACGGATATGTACCCCGGTTGAAACAGGAAAATTTTTCCTCGAGTAATATATCAGGGGTGGGCAAAATTCGGAAAAATAATACTGAAATTTTTTCCTGTTGAATTTTTTCCTGCTTTTTCCTGTCTGAAAAAAATGTTGTTCACCGTTTTCTTATATCACGAATCTGATAATGTGTGCTGCTAATTGGACCAGTTATTTGAGGGACGTTTTTGTTGAAATAATGGTGTGGACGTATACTACTGAAACGCGCAATATTGGGAAGCGCCATGTTCGACTCTCGATGAACCTCGGCATAGTTATAGTACGACTTTATTTGACTTAACAGTACACGAGGTTGATAATGATTCCTACCGGCTAACGTTTCAACCATTTCGCCCCTTCTTCGGAGTCAAAAGCTGTTAATACATCCATGAGTTATCCAACCAAATGTCCCACTACTCTACTAAGCCCTCATCGTTTATCATAACGATTACTCCTTCTGTTTCTGGAGAGGGTAACCTTTTACCTTCACTACGTGGTAACCTTTTTTCCACAAAGTTCTCAATCCCTTTTGGGATGCGGCACGCATTCTACTTCCATTTGTACATTCGTAGTGGCGTTTGAATGCTATACAATGACTTGGGGCCAGCCGATGTACAAGTCAGTGTTTTTATCCTCCCAGACAAGTCTGGTACCAATTAACCGACCCCGGAGGGATGGAAGGCTTGGTTGGCCCGGGCGACTCACGACCCAGGATTTGATCCCCGGACTCGCGTGGTAAGCGTGCCACTTGCCACTACACCACTTCCGCCCCTCTGATTTGATGATGAGCTAAATTGCTGCCAGCAATTTTGGTTTTGATACCAGTTAAACAGACATTTTCCCAATCTGTCTGTCTCTCCAGATCTGCAACTATATAACTCTCAACAACTAATGTCCCTAACCCAACTCTTCCCAACTCACTCACATACCACCTACTATTGTTTCCATAGACGCCAATCCCTTCGATGTCAGTCATCGGATGACGTCAGCTGTGTGGTATTCTCAAAACTGATTCACGTCTGTCTTGCAGCGTTGTCATCATCATGCAGACACGCGAAAGGGAATCAAGGCGGTCGCCTCTATCATTGGTGATACGTGGGAGAGCACTGATGGGCGTTGACCCTAATACGAATTGGCTTCTCTGAGATGTGGCGAAACAAGTCCGCGCTCCTAACAGACAAGTACGAGCGATGAGGTCTCTATGATACGTAACGCAGCTGTCACATGTCCGTTTCCATTCCCTGTTTATAGATTTTGGACGATCTCTTGACCTGCAGAAGATTCAAGGTTACTCGTCTCGCAAGGGAAGAATCCCAGGATGATTTGGACGTTTGCAGCGAGACAGCAGACGTCTGTTTCCAAACGTTTATCCAAATCATAATCTTCAACATAGATTCTACGATAATTCTCGTTCGAAAACACATCAAGTGGTGAATGTCCTAATAGACAGAACCCTTACGACCTGGGATGCTCGTATGTTCCAAGTTAACGCTTCCAGTCTGGCGTTCGGTTTCATTTTCCTGAGTCTGTTCCGTTCCGCTGGTGCAGTCCATTTAGGGTAACTGCTCGTGACTGGGTGTCGGACTTGTTCTTTTAAACATGAGTTTTTCAAAAAGTTTTTTAAAATGAGTTTTTTACAAAACTCCTATCTAAAAACGCACTCTGAGCAGGTCCATTGCTCATGAACGCGTATGCCCGATCTTTGATGATTCTTCTCGCTTTGTAAAATAAATTTCGATTATTCATGAAATCAACGTTTTTTGCAATGTCGTGCGTGACAAGGCAAGGCATTCTCGAAGAAAATGCGGGAACTGACTGAAAAACTGCACACCTCATCCCGCAGAAGGCCTGAATCGAACACAAATTTATCGAAAACTTTCTGCAACGGTCGGTTCATTCTGTCAGCATGGCTTCCCACTGCGCTACCTAACGCTCCAAGGCTTAGACTGATGTTTGGCTGTGGACTGTCCGCTAGAAAATAACTTCATAATTCGTTTATATCAGCAGGGAAAACCCTCGACCCGTGCTATCGCTGCTTGTTGCTTAAAATAGCATCATTGCTTCATGTAAAAAGAATGGTGCCGAACCGTCGGGTAGTTCAGGGGGAGCTTTAATGGATCATTCAAAAAACATTTGAAAACTGCAACTGGTGTCCCAAAGTCATCGGGTGCACTCAGTGAGCACTTCAGTTATCACATAAGTTTGAAATGGGAGTAGGATGCTTGGCGTATTCCAAAAGTGTTCAGTACTGAGTTCAGTCCTTCACCCTTCGTTTTTTCTTGCACGCCTCAACAGAGGCAGCTTCGAGTTCTACAAGTATCCATGTGACTATGGGTTCTCATGCTGTCAGACTTTATGTGAACATAATTTTGTTTCGTATTCTTGTCCCTGCTACTTTCACCCACCTACTGTTTACCAGTTACATACAGTGTTCGTTGGGACGTTTCCTTCTGTTCACTCGAAAGTCAGATCGTCGTCGTAATAGACTACTACTCATTGTCAGATGAGGGCGGTTGTAACCACTGGGAAATCATCAAAGCAGTGACGGCAATAGAACTTCGTGGCGGCCTCTTTTGGACGTTGGTGCTGTTCTCCTTGACCTTCATGAATTTACTGCCGACCATACTCAAGTAGCATCTGCCCACGCTCTCAAGCACCGCTTCTCTAATCTCACCTTCTCTTCATTCAGTAATCGATCTCATCTTGGAAGCGGAGCAAAATCGGCCAATTCTGCTGTTCTTTCCATCTTTTTATCTTGAGCCTTTACATGAGTAATTTTCTGTAGCAAGCGAGTTGTACGTAAAACGGATTTCAAGCCCATATCCTACTTACTATAAAGCGCTTCGTCTGTCGTGTCTGTATGTCTGTCACGAAATTCCCTAGCTCCTCGGGATCCGCCTGGAGGGACCGGGTCAAGTGTGGGATGGGTGGGCAAGGTCTCACGAAGTACAAAACACACATCAGCTAAGCGGAGCCCCGCCCACAGTGGGCGTGGCGTGCGTCGACATGAAGTGTACTGACGACCATTTTCGATTCTCTTAGAAAACGACCTCGAAACTGGGCCAAAAAGTGGGTAAAGGTGTGCATTGGTAAGTCACATCGAATTAGGGAGACCCACCCCCGGTGGGCGGGGCGTTCTCCAAAAAGCAGTGCTTTATGATGCAGATCGGTGTGTGCGCGCCAATGCGTGCTGGCGCCACGTTGCTGTGCATAATGGCGCGCCAATAACGCACTTACACATAACAATCTTCTTTTTAAAATGACTTCTTCACTTGCTTACAAACGGTGCACTTTTAAATTACTCTCAGTGCAAGCGATAACTATTAGATTGAGATGGTCACGTTCGATAGATGAGGGTGATGTTGCCCTTCCTACGCCCCTGCACGGTCTAGTATCAAAGGAGGATCCCACGTCAAGAAAGAAGGTCGAAGAAGTGGAAACTTACCTAGTGGAAAGACAGGGTGCGAACCGACCCGCAATTCACGTCTAAGGATATGCCCCGGCATCTAGCATGGCCTTCCTCATGACGCTATTGGTCCGGAATACCCATCGACTACCTAATCACTCGCCGCAGGTCTCCAGCCTCTAACCGCTCAACAGAGAGAGAGAGAGAGAGAGAGCGTTAGCGCTGAAGAGGGCAACACCGATGAAAATCGCATCAATACGGGATTAACGGACAGAGGAGGCGTACCATTGCTCGGGTTTTGGGTCGCGCTTTTTGGTTTCTTTCATGCACCACTAATCAAATCTAATCTACCAAATGAATTGTTTTTTTTTTCTTTTGTTGAATCCGCCATTGAGTCGCGGATCGAATCCCGCCTAAACAGCCAAGCTACCCGTCTCTATCAAGTCGTCTTTTGGTGTCAGACTGAGAGGATGAACACACCAACTTGCTGGTCTCGCATGTTTTTGCAGTTATCGAAAGGCGTTTAAATACCTAATGTAATAATGATTGGAACTGGAAAACTGAGGCCTTTTCGTACTTCATTCCTTTGAATCTGTCTAGAATTGAGCCATAGTGCTTCAGCCATGATTTTCCCCCATCGCCTACCACGACTATTATAACGTTCCCATGGATTCCGAGAGGGTTGAATAACAAATTATTGTGTCTCATGCACAGCTGTGAAAGACGAGGCGCTGAGCAATCAACGTCTTGTACAGATGCGCCGATGGCATGCTCCACTGATTTCAACAAGTATGATTCCGAAAAATTACTTCCACAGATATTTTTAGCAGTTATTATAATTGATTCGACTTTGTGTTTCGTAGTTCCCAACTCTGAGAGACTACACGACGTAAGCAAACCAGCCCTTTTGGCACATCGGCTGGGACCGTATGCTGAATGTTGGGGAGGGGATGGGGTCCCCAACGGTCGACGGTTTACTTCAACTCGGTTGGTACGATAGGAGAGTACTGACGCAAGTGGTGCAGCTGGTCCAGTAGCTTCGCCAGAAGGACCGGTCTGCTCACCCTTGGACTAAGCCTAGGAGAGGGGACGGACCCGTCCTCTCTTTAAGGCTTAGTTCTAAGGTAAGCGCCAAATTGTGGCGGTTCTAAGGACCGCGTTGAAGTTGTCCGTCCACCGTCGGGGACACCATCCCCTCCCCAACATTCAGCATACGGTCCCAGCCGATGTGCCAAAAGGGCTGGTTTGCTTACGTCGAGATAACTGATGCGATTATAGAAGATCCTGAGTCGGATGCCCTGATTGCCTGTCGTTTCAGGAAGGCAGCTGAGGATGACAGTTGTATGTAGCTGAGATTTGGAGAATCGCTGTTGAGAGCTTTCATTCTAAAGGCCCAAGGATTTGATCACGTGACTACAGGATCGTACGGGGAAGCGATAGAGTTCGGCTTACTTTGCGGTTAGGTTACGCTGTAGTCACGCTGGAATTGCGAAACAACATAAGCTACAGTAGCGATCAAAAGTGTTCGCCGAAACGATTTTTAGTGCATTATTCTATCTCTCCGAAGATTGATATGCTATGTTCCCTAGTGTTTTTATATCCTCAAGTCTTCGAATAATCAGGATACTCAAAAGAAAAAGTTTTGAGGCCACTACTGGTTTTTTTTGGCAAAAAAAGCGAAGCACGAAAAACCGTTCGAAGCGAACACTTTTGACCGTTACTATATGTTCATAAATCCAATCACTGCTATAATTTCCTTGATTACTATTACTATAAATGTTATTACTGTCGGTAACTGATTTCCGTGAAAAGTGTGCTTTATCAATTCAGCAATTCTATAACCAAGCTGCACTTTGTCTGAACTGATGTTTGGGAGTGGTCTTATGCAGGAAATCCTGGACACAATTCTTGGCCTCAGTTCTGTGTTAGAGCTTTCATGTGCCCCTCGAATCTAGACAGGCGCCGTGATTAGACTCACTAGTAGGAACCACGCCGCGAGTGAACGTGCTATGCGACTATGTGGAAAAAACTTCGTCCAAACAGGCTTCTTCCACATTCCAAGGTGGGGCTAGTGCTGAAAGAAGGGGTGGGGGGGGGGAGGGGGGGGGATTGGTTTGAAGCGTAATCGACGTTTCTTTGCTTTCTTTTTCTTTTTCATGATTCACTTCTCTCCAACAATAGGCTGGCATGAACGCCTCTTCCACACCATTTTTTATCCCAGACCTTAAAACTGGGTGAGAATTCTGGCTTAATTGATGCTCCCGTTCCGAGTGATAATTTTTGGGTATGATGAGATCGTATCTCAACGAAAGGTCAATTTCCAGCGTTCCCGTCACAGTGTGGTACCTGAAATGAAACGCTGGCCATGTTGCTCTAAATTTTCCCGTAAAAAATCTGCTGAAACGTTTGGTACTCCAAAATCCCAGAACTTTTTCTCTCAAGGGAGCAACTCTCTGTGATTACGCTATTTTCCTTTTTGTCAATGCAGTTTTTGCGAAGCGTTGTAGTTCGCTGTTCAACCTTTTGAATTCTCTTTCTAACATCGTAATAGTTTACTGGTAATAGTTCAGTGTAACACCGAATAACTCTGATTTGATGATAAGGAGCTCTTTCATTACGTACTCTTTTGGCGCGCTCACATAACCTATTCTGCAAATGGCACCAATTAGCTTCTTCTCTTCACTTGAGTAAGCGCAAGGTTTAGCGAACAACGTACCCTTTCTTGCTTTACTCTTATTATTAGTGAGCCTTCTCTGTTATAGGGTTAGCGGTCCTTCTGGTATTACTTGTCCTCTAACTTACCGACTGCATTGATATTTATTGCCGCTGGGCTAGAGGTGCTACTTACCAGGAAAGGCATTCAACTTCCCATGGAACTTTGAGATGAGACCCAGATATATCGATAGAGCTTCAAACGCTGATTACAAATATGGAAACTAAAACTGCAAAATGAACCTGCCAAGGAAGTTGTGAGCAGTCAAAGTTGGCTGGAAGTAAAGCATTACACTAGCCTCCAGGCTTTCAAAGTCGCCGTGGAGTAGTGGTAGTGCTCTCGGAATTTGCGCTCCGACGGGAGGAGAGCTTATGACCTCCAGGGTGAATAGCGAGGGCACCACCACTGCTCCGCGGCGACTCTGAAAGCCGGCACGGTTATGTGTAATGCTTTACTTCCAGCCAACTTTGACTGCTCACAACTTCCTTGGCAGGTTCATTTTGCAGTTTTAGTTTCCATATTTGTAATCAGCGTTTGAAGCTCTATCGATATATCTGGGTCTCAATTCAAAGTTCCATGGGAAGTTGAATGCCTTTCCTGGTTAGAGCTTCCACGGCCCGGTGATTCAATTCCTTATGACCTTGTTTTTATAGCCCAAACTTCAAAGCCCTTCAAATTGGCTCATGGCGAAATTGCGCGCATATAGAAGTCTCCAATTCCCACTCTGACAACAAGTCGGAGTCAAAACGAGTTACTTGGATGAAGTTATCCTTTGACTAGTGTCGGTACTCAGTGTACTGTAGTGGAACGATAATGGCACAATTTCAAAATTGCGTACGTCAGCCAGATTTCTAAAGATGAATCGTCGTTGCAGAAGAGAAGCTGCGAAACAC
>MU897343.1:0-12772 GCA_036418205.1 Ostertagia ostertagi | reverse complement strand
AAACGCCACATTTACCGAACGAAGCTCCTACAGGCTACCACTTCACTCACAAGTCAGTCGTTGAAAAACTGGCAAACGAACAAAATTTACGACGAGCTGGAATGACTTGGTGGCCAGTTAGAGCGTGGGATCTCCAAGAATCGTGACTTCTTCACCCGTGGAATCGACCGACTGCCAAGCAAAGGGAAAATATTCTCGAAGGATGGTGAATAGGCCAAGGAACAATCATTTAAACGTATTTCTGTTGAAAATTTTTATTCTTCTTGCTGAATTGAATTTTTTGGAAGTCGCAGTAATTATTCATCTACCCAGTAGTTTCGACAGACATCAATAACTTCTAGATTTGCTTTCCAATAAAGAATACAAGTTGCCTGTGTCCAGAGAGGCGATGAAGCAATACCACCGATAAAATTTGAGGTAATATTCTTATGGTTAGCAGATTCATAGTATTATCGACATCATCATCGTAAGTGTAACAGTGTTTTGAACTAGGATAGAATATAACAACAGATGTAGTTTCAGCCAATATTATCAACATTTTCAATAATCTGGTTCCAAGGCAATATCGAGATACCCGCGTGGCCAGTAGACGTGTTCTCTGAAGGCGAGCTCCTTTCTCTACCCAGGGAATTTGAAATTCGATGACTCACGCAGCCAGTGCCTATACTGAACGTGGCCTAAGAAACGATCATGCAGCATGTGCGTCTTGGGGCGGCTACGTATCAGGCGACGCAATGAAAGAATCGGGTTAAAGCGCGCGATTTCGGAGAGTAGAGACAAATCGATCGATAGAATAGGATGGAGTAGAAGTGTGAGATGTGAATGCAATAAGTCAAAAGGCCAGAAAGAGTTTCTAGTGAAGGCACTCCAAGAACCAAGTGCATCCCCGTCGCCAGCATTTGTGAAAGACGTCCGTGGGCACTTTGAACGCGTAGCAGCCCTTTCGATTTTTCGAATTTTTTACCAAAACAAAGCAATTTTTCTGTTCTTTTCATTCTTATCGTGGATAATGAGTCTCAAGCCAGTGATTTATGGCTGAAATAGAATCATGATTTTTCCGCGAAAGATTCCTTTAAGTATATACACTGCGACGTATAATTATAGTTCCACCTAAAATTTCCCAAAAACTAATTTTGTGTATGAAGATGTTCTTCGAAAAAGGTTCAGTGAGGAATTGTGAGGCATATAAACGCTGTTCTGAATATCAATACAGAATTCCAGTTCGAGGAAGCAACAATTTTTTATTTTCATTTTTCTGAAAATACTCGCTCTGCCAATGGCGCAAAATTATAGTTCCACCACATGTTTCTCCGCTGCACTTTATTTTTTCCTAATCAAATTTTGAGATTATTATCCCTCAGGTCACATAGTCATTGCAAAAGCGAAACCGCTGCCAGAATCTCGTTAAAGGAAAATCCTAGCAAAAGAGGCACGTTGCCGAAGTGTCAGTTCACGCTGAAAATTGGTCAGGGTCACCTCATAACGGACAATTTGTCGAATCCTATAGTATATGATATTGTAAGGAACACTGATTACTATCTGAGCGAGATATCATAAAAAATATAATAAAGCCTTGTAAAGCTGAGTACGGAAATCAAAACTTCTTCAAAAGTTAATGTCTCAATGAACGCAGTTCAACGTGTTTCCCAAAGCCCCTATGATAGTCCATGTCTGGAAAATGTCTTATTCTTGTGAGAAGAAATCCTAGAGAAAAACGAGCCATTTTCTTGGAAAATTCCGCCAAGTCGAGTAAAGTGGTGACACTTTTTTAAGTGTGATATTTTGAAATCTTTGACCATACCTTTGATATTTTTCTCTCCACACGTGTTCACTACAAAGTAAAAACTTATGTGAGAAAGAAAAAACGTTTAAGAAAAAGAAAAACACAATCTAAAAAACACAAAAGGATGAGTGTCACTACTCCACTCGACTTGGCGAAATTTTCCAAGGAAAGTGGCTCGTTTCTCATTTCTTTTCATGAGAATCATATTTCGTATTTCTCAGACATGGACTATCATGAGGGCTTTGGGAAACCGTTGAATTGCGTTCATTGAGACATTAACTTTTGAAGAAGTTTTGATTTCCGTACTCAGCTTGATAAAGTTGTATTATTTTCTCATGATACGACGCTTATCTCGTTCAGATAGTAATTATGTTCCTTACAATATCATATACTGTAGGATTCTTGACAAATTTGTCCGTTATGAGTGATCCTGACCAATTTTCAGCGTGAACGACACTTCGGCGATTAATGTGCCTCTTCTGCTAGGATTTCCCTTTAACGAGATTCTGGCAGCGGTTTCGCTTTTACAATGAGCTATGCGACTGTAGGGATAATAATCTAAAAATCTGATCAGAAAGAAACAAAGTTCAGCGAAGAAACATTTGGTGGAGCTATAATTTTGCGCCATTGGCAGAGCGAGTGTTTCAGAACAAAGAAAAACGAAAATGAAAAATTGTTGCTTCCTCGAACTGGAATTCTGTATTGATATTCAGAACAGCGTTTATATGCCTCACAATTCCTCACAGGAACCTTTCTTTCGAAGACATCTTCATACACAATCTATCACCGTTTTTGGGAAATTTTTGGTGGAACTACAATTACCCTATTTTCCGGTGTATAAGCCCCGCTAGTATCATGTAACACCTCCACTGGTGCAGTGTACTTGAGTACATCTAGAGTCAACCGTAACATGCCCATAGGGGTAATTCGATATGCTGATCACGAAAACGACATTCGTTTTTAGCGGTGGCGGCATCTGGCGCCAGTTGGCGCCACCTTGTCACGACCCTTGTTTTCGCCAAAATCGGTGTAAACTTCAGTATAGGGGTTATTTGGGACCCTGATTACGAATATGACATTCGTTTTTGGCGTTAACGTTGTTTAGTGCACAT
The DNA here is from genome assembly GCA_036418205.1 of Ostertagia ostertagi. NCBI lineage: Eukaryota > Metazoa > Nematoda > Chromadorea > Rhabditida > Trichostrongylidae > Ostertagia > Ostertagia ostertagi. The sequence goes on along the minus strand of MU897343.1, from coordinate 9,877 downwards.
GTCTCGGTTGGAGAGCGCAGACGAGCAGAAAATAGGCGTCAAACAGCGCCAGCGCCTATAATGAATGTCATATTCGTAATCAGGGTCCCAAATAACCCCTATACTGAAGTTTACACCGATTTTGGCGAAAACAAGGGTCGTGACAAGGTGGCGCCAGCGCTGAAAATGAAAGTCATTTTCGTGATCAGGGCATCGACTTACCTCTATAGGCAAATTTGCGGTGGTTTCTAAGGTGTACAAAGTTACACTGCACGAGCGGGGGTGGTTTTACGTGAAATCGGCGCGGGCTTATACACCGGAATAAATGTATGTCGTCGCATGTACATGAAATACTGTAAGTTAATGAATTTATGTACGTGCTAAGTACTTTTTATTTACTTTGAATTTATGTTTTTTATTTTATTTTATTTAGTCTAGCCTATCAAAAGTGGAGCATATAAAGCATATTGATCGCTTCCATTCCGTTCGGGATGCCCCACTGTCATTCCACTACCATCGAATCACAGCGCACTTAAATGCATTTGGTCCAGTAGAAAGTACCGCGGAAAAGCGGGCCGAGCACAATCTATAGTTCCAGACAACTCTACGTGCGCGACTAATCGGCTCGTGGCTTGGTTGAGAAGAACGACGCATGATCCCGACCTTTGTTTCCAGACCGCGCGCATAATGGGCGGTGCAACTTGCAACTACTCCACTCCCCTACATTATGCAGATGAAATGTTTTCATTTTTCAGCAAACGCTGCCGAGTATAAACACTCGCCGGCGTGAGGGAAAAAACGCTGCGGTAGGCGTGAAGTAAAAGGCGAGTGATTGTTTGCACGAAGTTTGCTGAGAATGTCATTGCGGCGATTTTCCTGACGCGGATGGATGGCCATGTTAGCACCATAGTTTTTATCTTTATTTTTATCTTTATCTTCATCAGTTGCCAGAAGTAGAAATAAATGTAGTAATGTGACGTATTAAAAACAATCAACTGACATATAAATTAAATTAGAAAGCGGGAAAAAGGGAGAAATAAGAAAAAATTGGAAGCAACAAAAACAACTTAATCAGGGGCCCCGAAATGACAATTGAGGCACACTTCCTTCTGTTATATCATATTGCCCATCAGTAATAAGGGCTCTTTGAAGAAGTAGTATGGGGAAAAAGGTTACTGAACAAAAACATGTGCACACTACTGTTCGTATGAATGTTGACAAGTGAACGACAAGTGGATGGTGCTAGGGATAACACCACTCGACACGGGCACAGGGGCACGCATGCCGAACCTGGGACCAGATTTTCGGATGTTAGGTATTCCCTACCCCTAACAATCCGGCCCCAGGCCCACTATTAAGTAGGCAGTCGTGTAGCACACGTGCGGTTCAGTAAGATGGGGTTGAGCAATCTATCTGACAGCAAAGAGCTATCATGCAGGAATAAGGACCAAAAACTATGTACACGAGGCCACGCTTATTGATATGATGGTGGAAAACGTTGGTATGCCAGTGAAAGAAGTTATCCAGGAAGACTCAGGCTGCCTTGTCCACAAAGTGCCTTTGGTTGTGCGTTGTATTTTTTCTATTGGGTTGTCTCATAATTGCTATCTCAATTTTCGACTACTTCTTGTTATCCAAGGTTTCATCTCTTCTAGGAAACAACTGATCAATAACGTGACCATGTTATTCATGTTATTGATCAGTTGTTTCCTAGAAGAGATAAAACTTGGATAAACAAAAGTGTCACAATTGAGACATTAATAAAGCAATCCAATACTTCCGTGAACAGGTTGCAGATGAGCATTTTTTATTTATTTGTTTATTTGTTTATTTATTTATTTATTGCGCATAGGTGCGCCATTAACACTGCTGCGAGGTTAGTAATAAAACCATACAACGGCAAAGGAAGGGAGAAAAAAACATTGAAAAAAAAACTCGTAGTGTTAACAGAAGAATCTGGAAAGCACTCGCCTTTTTTGTCTAATGATATGGAACGGGGATAGAAATACGTAATATTGCACTGCAGATATGGTGGATGAGGTCTCGTGGCCCTGGCTATCTCCCTCAATACGTGGTGAGTTGGCATGGCAATGTGAGGTCTGGCATGCATTCGGAGAAATCTGACACGTTTTTGACGATTCCCTCGCAACACCGAGAGCCTAGCAGTCATCACGCTGACTTCAGCAATGCTACTCATCTTGAATTGGTCCCCAAACAGGCCACCTTGCGATCAAACCGATACGACGATATTCTCAGAAAACGAAGTTCAGATTTTGGTTTTTTTTCGGTGCTTCCTGGTTGCGAGGCAGCCAGAGAGTGTCGATCTCCTCGCAGAAAATGTGCTATACCGTTGAGAGAGGTGCTCCTCGATGAGACCAAAGACCACCTGTGCGGGTAGAATGTGTGATACTATCTTACTTCAAAATTCCCTTACCTGTGACTTGGGATAGAAGCGTATTTCCTCGAACGAAGACGGAGGAGACAATAACCGATTGGAAACCGGGCTACGGAAAGAAGAGGCAACGTTGCCAGGCATCCTCGATTCAACGGATGAGCCATAATATAATTTTCGAGACATGAATCTGCGCATTCAGAAAACTGCGATTTCTTTCATGATCTACCGTAATCTATGACGCAGTCGTAGATTACGGTAGATCATGAAACCTACGAGGGTCGTATTCTTGATTTTCTCGAAATACGTCTAAAGGTCGCCTGTGGTGGCCTGCGACTTATAGTAAACAGTCCTCGTCTTTGAAAAATCATTGAGTACGTCCTACCCTTTCATGCAATTTGGATAACACGTTGGGCGAGCTTACAGATGAGGGCATGCCTGGTTCTGATGAATGAAGAAGGGCCCCAGGCTCAAAGTATCCCTTGCGCTCTGTCGTGGAGGATGAGGGAGGGGGTGGGTGAACAATCGAGTGGGTGAGCTGTTTATAGAGTATTGGACTATTAGAACCCAGACGAAGACGAAGAGATTCTGGGGGAGAATGTGATCAGATTCTGCTCTCCCCGGCCTTTCTCCCTCTCCTTTGCTATTCTCTAATACCACCATACCGAAGGCGTTTTGAACAGTGCACCCTCTGCCCAAGTCGAGATTGCGCCGGATTCCTATCCTCTGCGGAAAACCGGTCCGTGCTACCACGAACGAGTTAGAAACCACTCCGGTGGATACCCCTACACAGGGGAATTCTCACCACCCTCATTCCATGTTACAAGCTCGCTCCAGCCATTGAAAAGTTCCATCAAACTTCTTCATTTCAAAGGTGGCTTTATCACAAAAAAACGTTAATTTATTTTCAAGAATATAGTTAAGCATGCAACCAATGTTGCAATTGTCACACCATCGGTGTTACTATGCTGAAGGGAGGAATGGCGAGGTCTTCACAATGTAATAGTGGCGTTTACATATGGGCTCAGAGAGATTCTTGAACCCTGGATCATCGAAGAGAACGCCCGAGAGTTGTCTCAGATATCAATTTCTGTAGATTTCTGATAGGAACTATAGTATAAGTAAGCAAATGTAGCAATGGTACCAAATGCACCCTAAACAGAGTATGTGAACGTTTTTCCTTTGATCTGTATAAACAGACCCTGACCAACAGTCCCAGACATGGGCGTCTCCGGTGCAGGATAGCAACAAGCAGAGCGCTAGGCCTTGTAAGAATTCTGCTGGCCCTGCAGATTCTTTTCTCTTATCAGGCTGCCTGTGGCGCTGTCCCGTCTGATGCGCTCTCTCGTCTCATACTCTCTTCTCCGCACGTAGTGCGCACCATTCCTTAATCAGCCCATCCGATCACAAGGAGAGTGACACCCTTTAAAATCACGCGTTTGCCCTTCCTTTCTCTTTTGTCGCACTAGCCGCCCAGTTTCACCTAAGGATCACCAGTCATGCGCACGAGAAAGGGAAATCTGTGTGTGGGACCCTGTGAAATAACCGCCCCATTGCCATATAAGAAATAAAATTTAGGCCACTTCCCTTTGGGAGCCACCACTATATTCAGTGTTAATCCCGCGCAAACGCAGGGTTAGTCTCTAGTTTCACTTTGGTCTATCTACGGCACCTTCTGCCATTAGCCCTAACCTCGGTGTAGCGCTTCTTTCTCAGTGCGCTCCTCCTACACGTCTTCCTGGTCGTTTACCCAGACTACAGGCCCGACCTTTAATCGGACGATTCCTCGTTCCTCCTTAGCAATTTGAAAACACACGAAAGCTGTTCCCGCACTTTCAGTCGGACAGGACAGTGTGGAATGACCGCTTCGACATCCTTGTTTCTGGCGCTGCCCAGTCGCTATTTGGCACACATTACCCATAGGATTACTTGACTACTCCTTGTTAGTTAGAATCATTTTGTGCCAGTACTTTCCACGGTGATGATCTATGTGAAACCATTGTTGACCGATGTCCTAACTCCTTGAGTGATTTAGTACCGCATATAGTCCTCCAGTGAGGGACTAGTTGTCACATATTGATATTGATATTGATATTTATCATCGGAATCCAAAATTCCAGAAACAAAACATTACGATTGAGTAGAAACATATCTCCGATAAAAGTACAATACGACCGAATGGGGCGCCAAAAAATGGGAACTGCTAGAACAGGGAGCGGAAAGCCAGCGCAGAAGGGCAGTGGCCGCCAACACTGCAAGCTCATGCCATGCATGAAAGTGGAGCTCCGGATACCAACTCAGTAGGTCCGCCAACCTTGCCGGAATCCGCTCCGTAGCAGAAGTTCTAGTGAGGGTAGGGAAAAAACATACACATATATCCCTTCCAAATCCAAAGCTAATTCCGTTCAAAATAAGCGACAGGGTCGGAGACTGTGGCACAACACATTCCACCGCGGAGAAGCAGCGGTCTGGGAACCACCAAATAAATAATTTATTGAGCGGAAATGAAAACAAATATGATTGTACAGATCCATGTTATGAAGTCGGAAAGAACGGACAGCTTCGCAAAGAGTTCCTACATGACTATTTGGTGGTAGGGCTGCCAACGACACTGCTTTTTCGTGTATTCAGCTGGGTAAATTTTCAAGTACATTTATTGGAGACACCCGGATACAATATAAAATCTGAGTTGTTTATGCGTTAGCCATCCTGCTGCCGTCTCTACTGCACCAATATGTCTATTGAATTAGGAATTTCCAGAAACTATATGTTTTTATATCTACTATACACGACGCTGCTCGTGGGCTGTGCATGGGCTGGAATCACGGATATGAACTGTACTCACGTTGAAGGTGGCGCAGCTAAGGTATGCAAATGCAATATTTTGAGGTCTTATTAGGTACCAATTAAGCGCCGCGCGTAACCGCGCACCTCAGTGGGCGGAGCAACAAATCAATACTTACCCTTCTTGTATCGACTACTCGCCTATTCGCCTGATCGCCTTATCAATACGTATACTTTTCTTTTTGAATCATCGCCTAATCGCCTAATCGCCTAATCGCACGTACGATTCGCCAACTATGAACGCTCCATTACGAAGACATGGTGGACTCCAGTGAGACCGACAATCCGCTGAATATTATGTCACATGGCTGAAAAACCAATAATAAGATGCTCTGAAAAAAGGCGCTAGATGAAATTCAAATGTTGTCCAATATCACTGACGATTATCGCGTTGTGCGCGCACTAGCATGCGGAATGAAAATGGTACTTACCATGACTCCGTAATGGAGCGTTCATAGTTGACGATCGCACGTGCGTTCAGGCGATTAGGCGATTAGGCGAGTAAGCGATGAAAGAAGGATAAGTATTGATTTGTTGCTCCGCCCATTGAGCGATCGCCTATCGCCTACTCGCCTACGCTCTATGGGCGGAGCAAACCAATCAATACGTATGTAGTCTTCCCCGCCTGATCGCCTATCGCCTAATCGCACGTACGATCGCTAACTCTGAACACTCCATAAACATTTACCATTGATATCGAACTCGAATTTTTTAGCGGTTCAATAATTTTTCCGCTATGACCATAGGTGTAATAAAGAAATGCAATCAATCATCAAGAATTTAGTGCCTGTGCTGTCACTGTGAAGACTACAACGAAATTGGCGCTATTCACAGTCTGACGCCCCTTATCAGTTCCTCAATTGTTACCACTTCCTTCATCACCCTCTTGGTCCCCGCCTCACCCCACATAATATACATACATGAGTACAAACATGATACTACCAATGCGAAGGGCACAGCGAAACCTGTGTTGTTGACATTCCGGCGCACGTAATCAGCTCTTATCACTTGCTATCACCTTTTTAAATCTGTTGTGGTTGGTCTGTTCGGGCCCCCGTCCCACAACACATAACCTCCCCTTCAAAAAGCGAGAAAGTGTCGGGTGCAGACCAAACACCACAACTGACGACCTCCAAGTAAATCTGGTTAGAAGTTGTTCATAGTGATAGCTGATTTCTGGTAAATGATAGTTGTAATTAGTGACAATCGATAGAATACAACTGCAACAGGCTAATCATTTCATTGGCAGAAAACATTAACATTTTGTGAAGGCCGTCGTCACTTGTGGTGCATGGTCTGCACCCGACACTTTCTCGCTTTTTGAAGGGGAGGGTATCTGATGAAAGCAAACTTCCGTTGCGCCGAAACGGCGTACGAAGCAGTGATTTGGCGATTCCGACGTGCCGTTATCCTGCTCGATCGTATTTATATGTTCCAATTCACCACCATCTATGTGTTTCGTCGGCCCTTTAAATCCGGTAGAAGGTTGAGCGCTCTGGTCCCAAAGGGAGTGGAGTTATTTTAGTCATAAATTTCCGGTCAGACACACACAGGCGGACTCAAGCACACACAACCGATTAGCCGATTCTATGTAGTGGGATTACTCTCTCTACTCCCCTGGTTAGCTCATTCGCTATTTACGGAGTCCTGCTGGGGTTAACCATGTATCCGAACTTTACAACAAAAAATCCTCGTTTTCCTTGTGATGTTTGGGATGGGCTCACGACAAGAATATTTTCACGAAAGGCTCTGAGATCTCGTCAGCTCCTAAACGATGAAACATTCGGTTTCCGGGGTGCGCCATTCATTGTACCAATACCTGGAATAGCAGGGGTGTTCGAGAATGCGAAATGGCCCACACAGTTACGAAACGAAAACTGCAAATATATGACTTTCAAAAGAGCCTATCATCATTCAACCGACGGTGGTTGGATGTAAGGATAGTTGACTTTGGGGAGATTCTAGGTGGACTTCGATTCATCGTTGTAAATGACACCACTTGTTACCGTAACACCTTGGACCTCATCACGTACCATATTGAATAAGTCAGAAAGAAACTTGATCAATACATTTCAACAAACATTTTGAAAGTAAACGACAACAACATGGGCACCTGTCATTTTTTCTGCCGCTGTTGATAACCCTACACCTCCCCCGTCAATTGGAAACCAGCTGAGCCAACATGTAACTGGTTTCGCAAATGTTGTGTGTACTAAAATAAACAACTCTCCATAGTGAGGGTATCGAAAGCCACATCCTCCTGATATTGAATTTTCCAGTTTGCTCCGTCAGCGGTGAACTGTAAGAACAAAATGTCCGACGCCAGCTGCCTCGTCATTTACACAACAGCTGTGAAAGTGAACACGGACACCGATCGAGACGCGAAATGCGCAGGAAATCCAGTGGTGAGGCAATTTAGACAGCGTTTTCCCAAGATTTCTTCTTTATTCAGTTCTCTATCTGACTAAAATCGGGCCTGAATAGTTTCAAGGTAGGTTTCGCATTCCCTGAGCTCACGATTCCCACTTTTTTTGACCGAGGTAGGATCGTCTTTGCTACAATTCTTTCGATTTTGACAGTCCCAGCACTCATTCAATTACCTGCATGGGTACGAACGAAAACAGTGGTCGTGGCGCGTCCCAGGAGAACCAATTAAGGATGACTACTGCATAGAAAATGATTTCACCCCAGCTTCCGCTTAGCTTTAGTTCGCAAAAATTTGGCAAGAGTTTATTCGCTTCACCTTCTTTCAAACTGTAGAATTGCCTCCATTTTTTTGGAAATTATTCCCATGTAGGCGCTCTCAAAAGCAATTACATATAAGTAACATCTGAAGTACTTCTTTAGACAGACCTTCACGGTTAGGCATGATTTTCATTAATTGGGTGGAGAGCATGCCGACATCGCCTCACCTTCGCCCCCCCCCTTGACTGCCATCAAGAATGCTTCTAAGAGCTGCTTCCAATAATCACTGGAGGCAGATTAGATCCTCCAGTTGCATGGGTCTCTTGCAGAATACTGAGTACTGATCACCTCTATCTGCCTTAGAAGGGATCAGCGTGGATCTAAAATAGAGAAAACACTACGACAGGACTAGCGACCCTGAACGAATAGAATACGGAGCGCCAATTAAAGCGGAAGGCGTTGTTGGTTGTGATGTGTCGATTTGAAGCACGGGTCGCAATGGAGCTGGCGTGGTTTTGGTACTGAATATTGAAGAAAACATGCCAAATATAACGCCATGATGAAGGAAACGGAAACAAACCGTCGATAAGGCCAGAGCAAGGCCCTCAAATTGGGCCAAAACAGCGAAGGAGGGTGGTTTGGGAGAAAGGCGTGTTCGGGCGAGTCGTCCGGACGTGCCACTTAATTTCTCATGGCAATCAATACACCCTGCTCAGCTGATTTCACTCTTCATGCCAGGCCTGCACCAACACGGCTCTAAGCCGGACGACTGGGGGGGTGGGTGTATGACGCGCAGTTTTCGCAGTTAAAACGCAGGGTCAATCGTCACGTTGGACCGATTTCGAAAATTTTACGACCCCCTCCCCCTTCTAGAGGGCCTCGATACGACCCCCCCCTCAGGGTCAACCCTTCCTCGCCTGCCATCGCCATCATGGGGCTCATTCTATAGTATTCGATTCTGAGACCAGTCGACACAGCCCAAACTCCGCCCACTTTTTCCTCCAAAATTGCCGTCGAGCGGGGTATATACCTACCACGAAACCGCAAACATCCTCTCACTTTCCCTCTATTTCACCCATATTTCCACTGCAACATTTTCTAAGGGGGCATATACACACCGTGAAACGGCAAAATTTTAGCGCGCCAACCAACTGCATCATCACTTCCCTTACTGTAACATTAACGCTACCTCGCGAAATACGACCCCTTTTCCACCCCAAATACGACCCCCACCCCTCGTTGGACTTTGTCCAACGGACGGTTGACCCTGGTTGAAGGCGCGGCATCACCTCCGTGGTTGCAGACTCAGTCACGCCTAATCCCGACCCGTGCCTTCAGTGGCCTTGAGAGATATAATACATATAAAGACTTCTTTGTGTCCCGGAAGAATGTAAGGCCTTAAAGGATATGCCATTTACCTGATGTTTTTTCGTTGCATAGTTCACTCGTGTAGATCCTTCCTTGTTGGGAATAGCGTGAGCAGCTACTACAGGTACTATCACATTTCCTTACCTTCAGGATCCTCAATTGGTTCAAGCTGCAATTCAGAACTGTCCTCAGACCTGCGGCTACTGCTGCTTGACTCCCGCCTACACATGCCAAAATAAGCTGCGTAAGTCGAAGTGGTCTATCAGCTACTGACCCACCTTTGTCCGCCCTGATATTCTATGAAATCAGAGACCCTTCAGAGCCACGAATTCCATGCTCGTCAGTGACAGATGAAATGTGCGAAAATCCTGTTTGGAAAAGCATTCTCGAAGAAGATTGTCCGAAAAGGTGTGGTCTCTGCGATTCAGGTAGGTTTTTATGGTTTTCGCATTCAAAACAACGATTGCATTCGGTGAAGACATTCCGCAAATAATAATTGGTCAACACGATCGCTTCAATTATGCAGCTAGTCCGCAATTGCAGCGGTAGTACTTCTGATGAGTATCGGTGGAATGTGGAAGAAATCCTGAGATGCTTTCACATCTCCGC
>MU897340.1:0-11069 GCA_036418205.1 Ostertagia ostertagi | reverse complement strand
AGAATTTTTAGTAAAAGGACTTTTTCATTCCTAGCTCTCCCTGCCATCAAACACTTATACGCTTGCCTAGTGAAGAATGTTTGCCTCTTTAACATATCGAAATTTGAACTGAATTGATTCAGCAGATGAAAAGCTACGGCCGAAAATGCATTTGGCCGAATACTTTTGAGCGCCTCTGTACCTCCTATATACAGGGGGGGGGGCAAAAAAATGAAACGCTTTTGCCTGCGGCGCAGATCTTCAAAGGTGCCGCTATTTGGATTTGGCGGCGTTCAACTAATTGTGGTTTGAGTGTGAAGAAGAGTGACTCTTTTCTGCCCCTTCCCTCCCCTACTCCCTGTATACTTGGGGAGGCCTAAAAAGTCTTCACCTTTCCACATTCAAAACGAGACTAATTACACTCTACTAAATCCAAACCGAATGACTCCGACCGGAAATTGAAGATCACATTCCAGTCATCAAAAAACTTCAAGATAGCCTTCTGCTCCCGTGTTGTAAGAAACTCAATGGGGTCCTCTACAGATTATGGACTAGTACGACGTCTGAAACGCCGCTCGAATGCAGTCTGGCACAATCGGAGCTACTGCTCTAGGAAACTATCAACCAGTTAGGCGATTCAAGAACTTAGGTTAGATCTACCAAATGTTTATTAGTTGACGTGTATTCAGTAAAATAAAGGTTGTTAATTTTATTAATATCATCTTTATGGACAGGGAGTTGAGTGGCGAAAAAAAATCTCCTTTGCATGGCGCCACATATCAAACTTTTCGGGGCCGCAAGGGACCGCTGTTGTTGGAGTTTTGCCCAGCATGAATATTCCCTACAGGTGCCCCACCCTCTCCCACGAGCAGAAGCAGGCCCTCTCTTGCTGCTCTCAACGTCTTCAGAATATGCTGTCATCTGCCATCACAGTCGAGCTCAAGGAGGTCAACAGTAATCGCTTCAGCCTAAAACTGCTACATAATCTCTTCAGTCGGTTGTGCGAGAGTTAGTTTTTAACACATTGACGACAACGCGAGTTTTGGCACTTTTGGCCACGTGGGACCACGGCGTTTTTGCGAGCGCCGGCGCGCCTCAGGTCGTTCAAGCAAATTTTGAGTGATAAAAACATAAATAATGATCAATACAAGGACCAGATCAATATATTGTAATGAGCACAACCTACTCGGAGGTACAGTAGTGGAATTTCTATTGAAAGACATGGAATAACAATGAAAAAGTGATGTCGCGCCGGCACGACGCCTTGCTCCCCGCTAGTCGCATAAGCATCGGGGTTCACCCGGCGAAGGAGCGGCGTCGGTGTCGGCGTGAGGGTAGCTACGGGGACTTACGCCGCGCTCGCTGCCCGCCACTATGCCACGCGGACACCTAATAGGCCTGAGCAGCCCCGACTGGCAGTACGCCATACCCTACTGCGTATTGCAATACCTAGGACTATGCCGAGATGTTATTGTCCCGATACGTGGTAGCTACGAGGAATTTATGACCCGACCTACAAGCGTTATGCCGACTATGAACACTCTAGACATATTAATAAATAGATAGTTTAGTGCGGATCAACCGCTACGATTTTAAACACTACAAGAAAATATACCATAGATTCATGTGATCTTGAAACTACGATGAAAAAATAAACGACTACAACACAATACGGCTACTACCCTAGACTCACGGGTCGAACCCAGAAGTGCTTCTTACGCGGGGATGACGTGGCTCGGCTCCGATGTTCTTCGACGGGCATCCATGCCCGGAACCATTCGTTGACGTACGAACACTGGAGCACAAGTGGCGACGACAGACAACAACGGCCAGCGGCTACACTCGACGGCGGCAGCACGTAGACTGAAGACAGGCGAGGACGCGTGCACTCTGCGTCCCTGACGTTCTTCGAGAGACTTCGACAGCGCGGGCGCGCCAGGACCCGCGCACACCCGACCAGGCGCGACCCTTTAGGTGGAGTCGTACGGAAGTCACGACACTGGGGGCGGCGCACGACGTAAAGGGGTCCCAGCGGCTACGGAGACCAGAGCCCGTCCTTACCTACTGCGACTACGCAGCTACGATGACATACACGTTACTTAAACGTCGAGTCCCTACGGGCCTAACTACCTACGCTGGGTTCGAGGGCAATTCTTATTGACGTCCGGGTCAAGTTGTTTTTTCCCTACGATACAATTACTTAAACTACGACACGAAAAAGGTTACAATTAAACACATTGAATCTATGGCTGGAGTTTGGAGTGAGACGGCGGCTATGAATTGACGAACAGCTTTCTTGACGCGTCGATTCGGACAGCAACTAGAGTAGTAGCGACGTAGACGATGTGACGTACGGTGTAGATGACTTGACTGCGACGCCAAACGAGTACGGGTGTTTTTCTTAACTACTGTGCGAGTTTTGCCTCACACCTATGGGGGAAATTTTTAGTGCGAGGGGGAGATTTTTACCTCGCTATGCAAAATACCCACGGGTCAGTTAAGGGAAAGGCAAAAGAGAAATCCCGGGACAAGCAAAAAGAATAGCGGTCTCCCACCGCTCCCCAAGGGGTGCTGCGCTACGCAGCAGTTGCGTTCACGCGTACGTGAACAATAATAATCGCCTACGCGAGTCTGCATAACTTCTCGTACTACGAAGTACGCTGAAAATAAAGATATTAATAAACAATTATACGGACCTACGGCCCGTGTGACAGAATAAAATCATTGACTACGAAATAATAAAAACTTGTCGTGTACTACGAAAGTACACTAATCACTGACTACGAAAACGGCTGTACAACAGCGAAGGAAGAGCGGCAGCTTAAAGCTGTCTCTCTTCCTCCTCTCTCAACTCACCTACTTCCGGCGACTGGCTTTCTTCCCGTCTACGCTGCATTTCGATCTGCCTACGTTCTTGTTCGACAGCATCTTGGCGTGCTACGCGAGCGATCATTCGCGCCCTACGCATACGAGCATGGTAGTGCTCTAAGAGTACATCGCGATATACGTGCTGGTTTCTATAGCAAAACGCGGTGTGGTGCGTCTGTCCCTCTACAGCACTTGCAAGTAACGCGATTAGGGCTTACGTAACAATTTTGATCTAAGTGATCGCCTCCGCATCTGAAACAACGGCCGCTACGCGCATGCATATGTATTCTATCGAAAGATACGGAAAATTGCAGCACTGCGCGCTGAAGTGATGCTGGCGGCAAAAGAAGCAACGCGTGGATGTTGCTACGGGATCGTTTGGACGAGTTCTATACTTCGTCCCTAAGACGACCGGAGGGGGAATACGCATCTGAACGAATGGGTCGCCTAAGCGATCCAACCTGGGGGCGAAAGGCAGATGGCGAATCCTCCCTTACGGAAGGTGAGCGAGAATAACGAGTGCTACGCTCAATTCTATACTCCCTACGAGGGGAGTAGCTGCGTCGCTGCGATGGTGAACGCTCGTAATGACGCTCCCTACGAGGGGAATGATGGTACTGTGGCGAGCGTGCGCGACTGCGGTGATGATGGCGTTCGCGACTGCGCGATCTACAACAACAACAGTGCACCTCGTAGCAATGGCCGTGCCTACGCACGTAATGATCGCTGTATGCGGGGCTAGAATCGCGCGAGCGTACGCGGCGGCGCTGCTGCGGTGGTGATGGACTACGAGAGAAGCGCTCAGCGTACGCTGAATGATGTTGATAACGCTCTGGCGGCGATTCTCGCCTACGCGATACATTGCCCTGATGTTGCTGGGCTGGTGCGCGACGAATAGGATTTTCGCTGCGGCGGTAATAGCTGCGGGTGACTGCCGGTTCACTGTTCTCCTCTTCGGAGTCGACATGCTGACGAGCTTGCGCTACGGAGCCGCGCGTAAGAGAGCGACTACGATGATGCGGCTGCGATGGAACTTCAGCCGTACGAGTAGAAGACACTGCGGTGTCTGTCGCTACGTTACGCTGTTGGTATTGTGCTCTTGAACTTCTAAGTTGCGAAAAGCATCGTCTAATATTTGCATGAGCAGACTACGCGTGTTCGCGGGCTGCGCTAGCGAAGATGTTATCGCCTGCGTCGACGTAGTGGCTGCTGGTATCTTGTTCGAATTTGCTTCAGATGTCATCGTACGCAAACAGCTGAGACGGGTGGGCCTCACTACACGAATTACCTGAAAGGGGGAGAACATGACTAATGTGTACGCTGTCGCTAAATATGCACCGCGATAGATGACGAGCGTATGCGGGTGTTATATAAATATTGTAATAAACTACGACAGAATAGAAGACTACTATCAAATGTAATGAAACTACTATCAATGACTACGATATGAACTAGGTTATAGAGGAAATTGAATTAAATATGGACTATGTTATATGGATTAATATTAACCAAAGTATATAAAACTAGTTATATTAATTACTACGTTTGCATTTACTAAGTAAGATGAGCTAAATAGAATGCAAACGTAAAGGAGAGTTGCGTGTATTCGTCATTGGCGCGACACCATGCGTGTGCACGGCTCACTCCAATGAGGAATACATGGCGGAAAGAAAAGGAAAAAATTGTCTACGAAACGGCCACCATTATTAAGTGCGCGAACGGCATGCTGCATGATCAGGTAAATAATTACAAAATGGAGAATATGTGTGCAGTATGGGAAAGTACGTGGTGAGTGCGCGGGGAAATACTTAGACTACGAACGAAGATTAGGAAATAAACAATGCATAAATAAGGGTATGCTACGAAAAGGCTAGAAAATCACCACGTCGCTCTAGCGCTGCGGGCAACAAAAAAGGGGGTGGAAACGAACTATGAAAAAGGAAAAAAAAGAACATAAGAGCATATACATCATAAAACAAATAAAAATGAAAACGCTGCGGGCTGAAAATGCGCTTACGACAAAAACTACACTGCACACTGAGCTACGAAAAACCAAAGGGGAGAAGAGGTACCTGATCAGGCAGCGTCCCGTGATGTTTGCGCGTACATCATCGTCGAATGCTTGAAATGACGAATATAGAATAGTAGAATAACAGTGAATATGAAAGTAGCTGCAATGAAGCGATGAGCTGCAACGAGAAGCGTAGAACTACGCAAGACGTGTATGAAAAAAGGCACTAGATGGCTTGAATATCGTTGCTTCGCGGCCTTCGTTACACGCGTGCGTACGCGTCGCGTACTAGCGCTGGGGCGAACTATTGCTCGTCCATACGCAGCAAACGAACTAGATCTTGAGGCTTACGTTACAGAACAAGCAAGACTTTAATTTTGCGCGCTACGAACATACTTATGAGCCGATTTAGCCGCTCTTGATGGTTGGATACGTTGAGCGGATGGAGTTTGAGGTATGGTTTTTGTGACCGACTGAGTTGATTGTGCGCGTATTTCTAGCGGATATAACTGCGTAATTGATCTTGTTTTTGTATTACCGCTAGGCATAAGAACATCAGCCGATCGTACGCAACCGTCCTTGCCCTGATGTACTTTTTGAATAAGACCGTACGGCCATTGACCTCGCGCGAGCTTTTCATCGGCTACGATGACAACATCTCCGACTTGCGGAGTTAAGTTGATAAATTTGCCTTGACGTACGCGAGCTTGTTGACGTTCTCGCAATGCGGAGAGATAGTCGGAGTGCCAGACTTCCCAAAACTGGTCGAGAAGAACAAGCATTTCCTTGTACCACTCCGCAAGATTGTGAGAAGCGTCATAAACCGGGTCTGCTTGCGATGGCAAAGGAGGCAACTGGATGTTAATTGCGGGCGAAATAAAGTCTATAGGTCGCAGTACGTAAGCGAACACGTCCCCCTCCCGATAGGGAGTAATAGGACGGGAATTTAAGGTTGCTTCGATTTCTGCGACTATAGTTTGAAGCTGATTAAGTTGTAGTACAGCACGACCAATGGATTTTTTGTACGCAGTTTTGAACAAAGCGACCATACGTTCATAAAATCCTCCTTTCCAGGGGGAAAGAGGAGTTATGAACTTCCATACGATTTTGTGCTTTACGCAATAATTTGAAACCGACTCCCAGGCTTTGGGGGAGTAAAGCACTGAAATAATGGCGCTTTCTGCGGCATGAAACGTAGTCGAATTATCGCTGTACACGACGTCTGGTGTACCTCTACGAGCAATAAACCTGCGAAACGCGAGTAAAAACTCCTGCGCGGAATTGTCAAGTACAACTTCGAGATGTACTGCGCGCGTTGCCATGCACGTAAATAAGCTGATCCACACTTTGTTGGAATTTGTGTGCGAATTGCTTACGATTAGTGGACCAAGATAGTCTACGCCGATGTTTTGAAAGGGTCTTGACCTTTGTACGCGTTCTGGCGGTAACTGCGGCATATTAGGATACCGATAAGCTTGCCCACTGATTTTCTTACAAGCAACACAACTACGCAGAGTTTTATGAACATATTTACGTATGAATGGAATGAAAAAACGTTTCCGCAGATTTGCTATGGTATGGTACACGCCACAATGATGGAATAAGTTATGATAATGAAGTATTATTATAGATGTTAACCTATGCGTAGGCACTAACAAAATGGGTGCCGTATTTAACGGCCCTACACGAGACGGACATCGTATGAGATGATCTTGTGCTCGTTGAGCGTTGTATTCAGCGAGCTTTAACCGCTCTAGAGACGTCTCACTCTCACGATAATGCGTGAGAATGAGAAGGACTTCTGCGGTATCGATATCCGACACTTGTATAGCACCTGATGATGTAATTGAACCTACGGACGGCAATTTTTGATGGATTTTATTGCGCGTACGTTGAGATACGCGATCGTAAATTTGCTTACGTAGGAACTTAAGCACATAGGTTGTAATACGAACGAGTTTTAGATAGTTATTTGTTACCGAAAAGGGTAACACCGACACAAACTCACCTTGCTGGACTACGTGCATATTTAGGTGTTCTGATTCAACATCTTCACCGTCAGATGGTGGAAGGTGAAAATCGACATGTACATTGGGCCATTGACTAGATGGACTACGCAGAAAATGAGGTCCAGTCCACCAAATATGATGTTCAGCTTCCTTCGTTGCCAGACCGCGAGTAGCACAGTCGGCAGGATTGTCCTCGGAAGCTACGTAGTGGAACTTGACTGGAGTGCCCTGAGCCTCAATTTCTGCTACGATACGACGAATGGCATCTACGCGATTTTGAACAAAGACCTTGTAAGGCTTTAACGCGTGAATCCAATGCAACGTAATTAACGAATCTGAGAACACGTGTATGGCTGCGAAAGGCAAGTTAAGATGTTTAAGTAAAAACTGCGCCATACGAACGCTAATTAGAGCTGCTAAGAGTTCTACACGTGGAATGGTAATTGGTTTGGGATTGTTTAAATGCGATTTTGCCATAATTAAGTTGGAATACGTTGGCAGGCATACGACAAACCAAATATGCACAACACGCGTAAAGACGCTTGGAAGCGTCGCCGAAAATGCATAGCTCTAAGCTACCGGATTTTGAATTAGGCGGCAGAACTAAGCGTGGAATAGCTGGCAACGGATGTTTTAGGCCAGCTAAGAGCTGATTCCATTGCTCTAACTGCGATTTCTCCAAGGGGGTATCCCAACCCAATTCCTGTATCCAGAGGTCTTGTACAAAGACTTTGACTGGAGCCAGAAACGGGGTAAGGAGCCCTAGAGGATCGTAGGTAGAGGCTAATGCACGCAACGCTGTACGCTTAGAATTGACTTGGACTTGCGATGTTTTTATACGAATGTCCAATGTGTCCATATCGAACTGCCAACGAATACCGAGTAGCGTAGCGTTAGATGGATTAATGGCGCGATCCTGATCCGATATAGCGGAGTTAACGCGAGTAGAATTGCACAAGAACTCCCTAAGGTTCATGTGCATCCTACTAAAGATGGACTTGACGAGTTTGTACTTGCTAAGTGCATCTTCCCGTGAAGTAGCGCCCAAGATAACGTTATCCACGTAAGTATTACGTGAAATCTCGTCACCTATGGGTGATGCTTCGCGTTGAAGATACAACTTGATGGCAGCAGCAAGTAAAAACGGCGAGGCGTTAACACCGAAGGGTATACGAGTAAATCGTAAAATACGTAAATTGTTGGACGACGGTGGCTTTGATGGATCTTTCAGCCACAAAAAGCGAGTAGCATCGCGCTGAGAACGCTGAAGTCTGACTTGATGGAACGCCTTTTCAACGTCTGCTATGAGGAGGAACGGATGCAGACGGGCACGAAGTAAGATACCTACGAGATCTGGCAAGAGTGAAGGACCTTGATGTAGACAGTCGTTGAGACTGTGCGCACCCTTGCGCTTCGAGGAGGCATCAAATACGACGCGTAACTTTGTGGTAGAGGAGGATTCCTTGAATACCGCCTGATGAGGAATGTAATAAATACGCGGATCATCAAAGACGTATTCTTCGACATCCTCTACGAAGCCTGCAGTGATGTGATCCTCAATCGCCTTGACGTATTGTTGCCAAACAGATGGATTTTGGCTAAGACGTTGATATTGACTAGAAAGACGACAGTACGCGAGCTGCTTGTTATCGTCAAGATGTGGATGACCTGCTTTCCAAGGAAAGCAAACGTAAAGAACACCGTCAGAAAAAGATAGCCGTATCGTTGAATTGTTGTACAATGGATTGTTGAAGTTGACTGTCTACGGAGGGGTCGGAGTCATCGGCTATGCCGAGAGCATCTAAGGACCAGAGGCGTTTTACTGCGACGTCGTCCTCGTGCTCGTGACTGCGACCGTATCGGCGGAATCTGGGCTTTGCGAAAGCCTGACAGAAAAACCGAGTTGCCGGAGACGACCGTTCCGAATCGAGTATGACATAAAACCATGCCTGAAGGCAGGCAGACTGGCGGATCTGGTGACACAACGTCCCACCAATGGTCAATGCCAATGAGGACGTCAGGAACGACCGACTGCGGCTGACAAAACGGCAACGAAAACCCGTGATCCTGGATGAACGTAATATCCTCCGACGACAAGCGCGGTGTAAATTGCGCTACGGTGACTGTTTGCTTAGTAGTGAGCTCTACTACGAGCTCCTTGTCCAACAAATCGACCAAAGTGAGCTGCACGTTACCGGAGACTTCTGTGGTGGACTGGCCACCAAACGCGATAAACGTGCGAGGCTGCACATCAGAAACTTCGAGACCAAGATGGTTGGCTACGCTTGAAGTTATGAAGCTCCTCTGCGCTCCGGAGTCGAGAAACAAGATGACTTCTTCGAACTGCGCGGAACTGCAGTTGAATGCTTTAGCCTTAACGAGCATAAGCGAAGCGAACCTGCGAGACGATGTAGTAGCGTTGACCGAAGGTGCACCCGTATAGAGCGACTGTACAGCTTCCGCTTCGTCCTCAGACTCGAGGGCCTGATTCTGTTGCGGATATGGCGAACTGCGGCGTTTGTGATGACTTGATGAATCCCTTACGGGAGAACGAAACGCAACACGTTGCGGAATGAACGAGGCGACCAACGAGCTCTGCTTGACTCGTACCGCTCACGAGAGTATGAGCGGGATCCGTCACTTCGAGACGAGCTGCGGGCTCGGCGATGTTCCCTCGACGGACTGCGCGACGAATAACGACGAGGCGAGCGGTAACGATGATGTTTATCATCGCTGCGTCGATCCGCTTCTCGAATGACGATGAGCTTGTGATGAACGACGACAGAGAAGATCGTGATGATCTCCTCCACACACGGACAATCTGGATGATTGCAGGAACGAGACGAATGGCCTTCTCGTAAGCATTTCCAGCAGAGATTACGAATTCGTACAATGGTACGACGTACGGAAACAGGCGCATCCAGTGGGCATCGCGTTGTGCGATGGTCAACGGATTCGCAGAAATAGCATTGAGATGAACGAGGCGAATACCGTGAGCTAGACGGAGAGCGCGATGACGTGCGCTGCGATGTAGCTGTACTTATACTAAGGCTGGTAGAAAGAGTGGTAGAATCCTCGTATTTTTCCGTGGATGCGATGATATGGTCTAATTTCTGCATGACCTGATCGAGATCAAAATCCGAATTGGTTTGAAACTCGAGGTCGTGCAGTTTACGTTGGATTTCCGACGGAAATTTGCCCTTGACTAGGTCGAGGAGTTGTATTGCAGGCTGCGCTGAGGATGTTGGCAGCAGGGGTTGCGGTTGTACTACGGGGTGGTATTGCATGTAGTACGGTGACAAACTAGGCGCGTCGACTGTACGCTGCGGCAGTACATACGAACGAGTGGTGTCACTCGCAGAAGATGGCGTTGAGTGGTCCCGTTGATCTTCTTGATTGCGTACGGGTGCGGTTTGTGTCGTATCTGAAAGCGACTTGAGCTGATTGGTGTCAATAAGCGTGTTAACTTCATTTAAACGTACGCTAAGTGACGATATTATTGATTCAGCTGTCGCAATAGCGCCGTCTACGCGAGATTCGTGAATAGAAGATTTCTTGGGCGTCGCTGATCTCGCCCTCACTGCTAAATCTTTTACCACGTCTAAAAACGCTTGGCGTTTCTCCGTGAGCGTGCGCTGCGCTGCGCGAACTTGCGTTAAATAGGACTGTATTGTAGCTCGGCGTAGCTCAAGCGCCTGCATTGACCCACTACTTTGAGCATCTACCGACTGGAACACAGATGCTGGGATCTTACCTTTTACGGTTTCCCAATTGGTAATTGCTTTGGTTATGTTGGCCTTACTAGCACCGAGAATAGACATTTTGAACCGTGGCAGGAGGTGGTACTGCCGTACCCAATCTAAAAACTAACTACAATGAATGTGTGTTAGTCCGCAGGGTGGCTATTGGCCACTAGCCCCCTACGGCGGCAAACGGGAGTGTATTGCGAACGCTGGCCAGGCAAGAGACACCGTAATGAATTAGCGAATGAATAGCATGTAAGAGTACAACGGGTCGAGGAAGCACAGAAGTAACACATAAAGGGCACTATGATAAACAGGAGTGCTATGTACACATGACGAAATCTGCGGCATATGCAATATGCACCTGCGTATAACAGCAACACGGGATCATGCCTGGGAGAAACAACAGGTCCATGCCCGGGAGGACTCTAGTACAGTAACAACTGCACCGTCGCAACT